>VWZU01001784.1:149603-177510 GCA_013397095.1 Sterrhoptilus dennistouni
CGTTCGTGTTGCTCGGGAGGGAGCTGAGGTTGTGCCATCCAGAAGGTCCGTCGTGTCAGCGCTGTTGGATCCGAGGAAATAACGGAATGATTTGGGTGGGAAGGGGCCTTACAGCTCGTCTTATTCTTATCTCCTGCCGTGGCAGAGACACTTTCCACTAGCCCAGGTTGCTCCGAGCTCTGTCCAGCCTGGCCTTGGATGGTTCCAGGGGTTCAGGAGCAGCCACAGCTTCTCTGGGCACCTGTGCCAGGGCCTGCCCACCCTGCCAGGGAACAATTCCTGCCCAATATCCCATCTAAATCGGCTTTCTGGCAGTGGGAAGCCATTCCCTGTGTCCTGTCACTCCATCCCTTGTCCCAAGCCCTTCTCCAGCTCTCCTGGAGCCCCTTTAGGCACTGAAAGGTCACAGCTGAGTCACCCCGAAGCTTCTCCAGGCTGTGCAATCCCAATTCTCCCAGATTTTTCTTGCACAAGAGGTGCTCCAGCCCTCTCATCCACTTTGTATCCTCCTCTGGATTTAGGGCTTTTTCTGTGATGTAAGTAGGATGTGGAGGGGAAACAATGTGGGACACTGTTTCATGCCAGGTTTTTCTGGGATCAGTTTAAATTTAAGCTGCTCTGATCTATTAATAAAAGGTAGTTTAGATGTTGTGAAATTGCACTGAAATGTCAATATCCACTGCAGGATTCCTGCTGAGTTACCTCAGGGACAGAGCTGCATTGCTCCTGTGCAGGAGGGTTAAAAGTCCCTAAAATTTCCTTTAAAAAATCCTTTTTTTGTTAAAATACTTCCTTTTCCTACAGTAGGGAGTCTCTACATTCTAAGAACTGATTTCCAGCATGCATTTAGAACAGAAAAACAGACACAGGGAGGAAAAAGATGAAATATTAAGTGTTTTGAGCATGAGTTGTCTATTTCTACTCTTTGCTGTGGGTTATAAACATTTCCAAAGCCATGTGGGAAGTTCCCAAGCAGGAATAATCCCATCCAGGGCTCCAGCTGCTGTCCTGACACTCACCCCCAGCATTTCCCTGCTCAGGAATCTGAGTCTCACAGAAGGGAGGCACACAAAGCTTGAGCAGCCACGTTGTTTTTTTCATTTGTTGTCTTGTTTTTCTTTCTCTCCTTGCTCAGACCCTCCTGGCACCAAAACTTCCCCTGCCACATCAAGGTCCTGGTGGAGTCCTGACAAAACAGCACCTAATCCAGGATCCAGTCAGACTTTGGAACCTCCTGGGTGAGTCCTGAGGGGCAGGAAGGGAAAAGGTCTGGTTTTATAAGAGAATTGACCTTTCCTCTGCATTCCTAAAGTGCAGCAGAGGTGTTCTGTTCCTGGATGTGGGAGGTTGGGGTGTTTGCAGGGATCCAGGTTTGTGTTTGGTGACAGGAATGAGCAGTGGCACCTTCCCACGAGGAGCTCAGGGGATTAAAGAAGTGCTGGAGTCGTTAGACTTTGAGTTTGTAGCCTTTTTTGGCTTTTATTGGAGTATCCCCCAGCCTTCTTGAAAAACCTGATTTAGTTCCATTTCCTTTAATGAGCATTTCCAGTCCTGAGTGTGAGGCTGTTCCTAACTGTCCACACCAGTGTTGGGATGGATGTGCTTTGGGAACTGTGTCCATCTTTCAATACTAAAGAAATTTCTCCAAATTATTTCCCTTGTGCCACCAAAACAACCTCTGAGTTCTGCTTTGCCTGCAGGAAACACCTCCTGGTTTGCCACATCCAGCTCTTGGGGGAGTAGCCAGAAGAATGGAGGATTCAAGAAGAAATCTCCCCAGGAGGAGGATGGTATGTGTGTGTGCCAAAAATTCTGGGATTTACTGAAACACAAGGGAGGAAGATCCACCTTTGTGCTTCCCTGTGTCTGTAACTTCCCCCTGTACAAGCCTGGGGCTAAGAGCAAGTTTGGAGGATTATTTTGGTTTAGATGATGGACTGGAAGATAAAAGACAGATCATAGAAATCCTGGAGTAACTTGGGTTGGAAGGGACCTTAAAGCCCATCCAGTCCCAGCCCCTGCCATGGGCAGGGACACTTTCCACTGTCCCAAATTGCTCCAAGCCCTTTCCAGCCTGGCCTTGGACACTTCCAGGGATCCAGGGGAAGCCACAACTTCTCTGGGCACCCGTGCCAGGGCCTGCCCACCCTCAGGAAACAATTTTCTCCTAATATCTAATCAGGAGATGAAAGTATTTCTCTTTCTGGCCCACATTGCTTCCTGTGCAAATCTCTCCACTGCTGTTTGCCTTGGCATTGCCCCTTTAGGAAGGGGGACAGTGATATTACCTGGGAGGTTTTGTAGAGCATTTTGATTTAATAAACTTGTATTAACTAAACCAATCCATTTAAGACGGATTTGGTTTTATTATCCTGTATTTCATTTACTTTCAATGTGGATGTATCCCTCCTTCTAGTGAATCACAGAACTGGGATATCAATTCCTTAAAGATCTCTCAGCTGTGTTATTTTTCTTGATTTTTCTTTTTTAAATCAGTCTTTCTAGATACTGAGTTTTTTTCCACGTCTTATTCTCCTAAGCCCCAGGCAGGTAAAGAATATTTTGAAAATTAGCTTTATCTCCCTAAAAACCTGTTGATCACAGAGTGGCTTGGGTTGAAAGGACCATAAAATAATCCAACCCCCTGCCATGCCTCCAGAACTTTCTACTGCAACTTGAGAGGCACTTAATATCATTACAGACTGTAAAATAATTTAATAATTTATTTTCTAAACCTTTACCTGGGTTTCACCAAATGGTGTGTGAGCTCTTGGCTTTTGCTTTGTTGTGCTTAATAATTCAATCTTCTTGGACTTTTTGTTGCTGAAGCTGCTGCTGACAGCCTGGCTGGTGTCACTGCAGTGTCCTTAGGGCCAGAGCTGTGGCTTTTCCTTGATGGTTTAACTGGGGTGAAGTGTCCAGTGGGGTGTGAGCTGCAGGTATCAGAGTCCTTGGGAAGGAAATTGGAGTGTGGAATTGGGTGTGCAAGGCTGGGGATGACTGCGGACAACACCTGGAAGTGCTGTGGCTGCTCAGATCAGTAACCACCATCACAATGTGCTCTGTGGCCTCTCCTCCTGTGATTAATGGACAGCCTGGCTTTGGGAGGGGGAATTTGCTGCCCCGTGTCTCCAGGGGAACACTTGTCTCTGCTGTAATTATTACAAAGAACTCTTGGAACTGTCACCGCAGCCCTTGCAAAGATTTTAATCAGGGAGTTCACATTTGGGGTTAATGGCAAATCATTGCTTGGTGCAGGCTGGTGGAGACTCAAAAGCTGGAAGTATTCCCACAGCTGCTGCTTGCAAGTATCACATCCAGTGCCTGGGACTCTTTCCTGAGAGGTGCAGCATGGATGTTGTGTTGCAGACAATCACACTTAACCCCAGCTGAGAAATAAAAAGGTTTTGTCCTTAATTAAACACAGACTAGAGGAAAGCTTGGTGTTGCCTTACAGCTTTCTAGAAAATGGGGTTCTCTCCTGAAATTGTACAGCTGCAGGTTAAAGGTCCCAGAAAGATCTAATTCCTGGAAATGGGAGAAGTTGTGTCAGGATGTCTCATGGGCAGCTTTCCTCTGGGAGATGTTTTTGTGATCACACCCCTGATTGTGTGTGTTTAGAGCAGGTTATGGGCCTCCACTCGGTCTAAAATGAAATGGAGGGAAGTGCTCTAGCAGGAGTTGACTCTGACACCTCCAAGGAACTTGCACAGCCATAGATAGACTTGTCCTGTCAAGATTCACTTTCCTTAAGTAGTTTCTTTTCTCTGTAAAATCTTTTTGTTTAGAACCTGCTCGGCTTTTCAGGATGTCGCGCAGACTGAGTCTTCTATCATGTATTTTAATTTTCCCGAATAAGACTGTAGTGGATGTCATCCTGCAGCCTTGGGATGAATTCCTGAGTCCTAACAAAGCTGGATGCAGCAGATAACACTTGGTGAGGGGATGGCAGCAGAGAACAAAGCGGAGGGGCTGGACACGGAGCTTGGGCTTGTCACGGCCCTCTGAAATGATGACCTCTCTGCCAAGCTGCATTTTTTCTATTTAGGAACAAACCTTTCCTGTTCAGCGTGGAGCAGAGCTTGGAAGCAGTGAAAAATGAGGCTGTGCCTCTGAAGGACAGAGGACTTTTTTTAGCAGCTGCCTGGGTCATATGTTTGTCCCTGGGTTTTGTTGCAGCGCGCGTAGGGCCTAATTGGTGACTGGTGATAAATGCTGGTGTCAGGACATTTGTTATGAATTTGCAAATAAATCAAATCTGGGCTGCAGCACTGGTGCATTAGAGCCCAGTGGCACAGAATGAATTTATTTCTGGGTGTGGAAGGGTATTTATCTGTGCCATGGTGCTGTTGCTGTTAAATTGTATATCAAGAGCAAGTGTTAAATTATATATTGGGAACGTTCACGTGTGACTGGGAAGAGGAGGAGATACTTGTTGTCATTTGAACAACTCAAACACTGGCCAGCAGCTGACATTGAACTGTGCTGTGACAGTCCTTTACAGCCCACAGAATTGTGAATTTGCCTGTGCAGTGCAAGAAGAAAAAGAATTGTGAGACTGGAAAAATATTTGATGGCAAATAGTTGAAGTAAAACATCCCTTTTCCATGTGTCATTGCTTCAGTGTGGCTATAGCACAATAAAAGTGTGGGAAAGCACATCCAGCATAGGAATCCCTCTTGGATACAGATCCTTAATGTGGGCAAGTTATCAAACCCTCTGAAACATGAGGTGAGTAGCATGGGAGAAAATCCAGGGAATTTGCTTAAGGCAGATGGATTTACAGTGTATTTGTGTTCTGTGCTGTATCCCATTCTCTGCAAATGCAGGTATTTACTGAGGTAGTGGAAGCATTGCTGGAGTTGTGGTGCAGGTGCCAGGGGATCAGAGCTCACCTGGAAACAATAATGTGCTGTGGGATTTACTGGGGACACTGGGGTTACTCCTAATATTTTCTGCTCTGGAACCATGTTGTATAAAGCGGGTTATAGTCATTCTGCAGTTTGATTTTTAGCAGCAAGGGTCCCGTGGCTTTTTATTTGACCTCTGTCCATATGGGGCCAGGCAAGAGAGTGTCTCAGTTTAGCCTGGGAAGATATTTGGGGGGATTTTAGTGGGTTTGATGCATGAGGACCACGGGAAACCCAACATGAAGCACAAACTACCCGAAAAACACCATTGTGTTAATCTTTTTCATTTAATTATCCCTTCTTTGGGTCAGAGAACTCCACAATTACAACACTAATCCTTTTTCCTCTGGTATCTTTTTTTTCCTGAAGAGGAAGAGAAGCGCAGGAGAAGGGAGAACCAGATGCACCTGGAACGTTTGCGGGCTCTGCTGATCCTCACCTTCGTGGTGCTGATGCTTCGCTTCATGATCAGCGAGAACAGGGAGGGCACCAACATCTCCTGGAACTACTTTGTGAATGAGATGCTGGCCAAGGGAGAGGTGCAGAGGATCGAGGTGGTGCCTGAGAGTGACATTGTAGAGATTTATCTGCACCCGGGTGGGACTCCACATGGACAAGTTGTGAGTGACTCCCTGCAGCTGTGAATGAGCTTAGATAACAGTGAAAGTGATTGAGTTTTTTTCTGAAATAGTGCTGAAAGTGACTGAGTTTTTACTGGTCAGTAAAACTCCAGCTGGTAAATTTGCTTTAGTTCTTTCTTGTGTTTGAAGTTCAGGGGAGCTTCAAGCATTGGAAACTAAGGCTTCCAGTTTGAATTGTAAAAATAATTAATAACAGCCTGGGGGACAAAAAGTCTTTTGTATGTCTAAAGAGCTGGAGAAACTCAGTTTTCTTCTATCAGCACAGTCTGATATGGGAGAAGGTGTCCAGGAGATTGTAAACTCTTATGACTGGATTTTGTTTCAAGAGTTTTCTCCTGTTTGGATTTCAGTCATGAGTGTTCTGTCAAACTCCATCAGCCTTTTTTCCTAAGACCAGATGGTTCCTGAATTCACTCGGAGCCCTGGCGTCAGTCATCTGCTCCCAAACTCATTGAGGCAGGATTAAAGGGTGTAGTAGCATGAGGCTAATTTTGACCTGACCTGTCCATGCTGTGCCCCTCTGCTCCTTGCAGATATTGATATATAATAAATAACATTTCCGTGCTGCTGTGGCTTTCCTGTCCCTAGAACGTGACCCTGCTGTACACCATGCGCGTGGCGAACATCGACAAATTCGAGGAGAAGCTCAGAGCTGTGGAGGACGAGCTGAATATTGATGAGAAAGACAGAATCCCCATCTCCTACAAACACCCTGGCTTTTATGGAAAGTATGATATAAATTTGTCCTTACTGTTGCTGTAGTAGTGGTGATATAGCATCCTTTGCTTGGAAAAAAGTGACTTGCAGCTAAATGTTACAGAAAAATGGGCTTGGATTTGGAGCATTGAATGAATGTTTCTGAAAGATAAGGTGCTTTAGATGTACATTAATGTTTGAAAAGTGAGGGCCCTAAGAATTCTGTAATTGCAACATGCAGCAGGCCAAAATGTTTCAGGTCAGGGTCACTGAGTTCTTGCCTCAGCTGAGCATTTTTTGTCCTCATAATTAACTATGCAAGTGCAGAGTGTGATAGAAATCTTGGCAACAAGTGATGTTACAGCCTAGGCTGTGGAGAAGGCTGGGGATACACTAAGCCTTCCTTCCTCATTATGGTGCTTTGATTTTCCCACTGGAGATGGCCAGTGTGTGTAATTCCTCCTCCCAGACACCTTGCAAAAATGTGAAGTTTTTGTATGAGTGGATACCTGGGCTGGATTTCATCCTCTCATCAACATTTGGATGTTTTTAATATGTAGTTGAATATACAAAGATAAGCTTTTTTAACTAATGATGCAGTATTAGACCTTCAGTTCAAATTCAGAACTTGCCAATTTTTTCAGACTTATGTGTAACAGGAAGAGAGGACTGAACAATCAGCCCCCAACGCAAGCTGTTTCCCCTGCTCCTCAAAAGAGATTTTAAACAATTTTTTAAGAGCTTTGATGGGATGTTAAATCTCTCAGAAGACCTGGTGAATGATGGAGGATTTGGTCTCAGTCTGGAGTTTGAGCCTGTGAGGTGCAGAGTCTTTGCAGCTTGGGCTCAGCTTGCTCCATGCTGTGGGCGCTCAGGGTGTTTCAGAATTAATCCTGCTTGCAGAGCAGACAAACTGAAGGTGACTTTCAGGTTTCATTGTTGCCTTTGCATCTCTCACTGAGCAGAAACAAATGCAGCTGGGTATAGAGCTCCTGCTGGTCCCTTGCTTCAGTAAATCATCCCTCTGTGAGAGGTGAAACACACATTTCTGGTGTAAAGATAAGCCTAAAACTGTGGTGAGGCCGGATGGTTCCTCAGGCATGTGGAGCAGAACAGAGGCCCACCAATCTCAGCCTGTCGTCTGGCATAGGATCATTTCTCCTGCTTTTGGGAGCATCCTTTGTTTAGAGCTCACAGGGTATTTGTCCTCAGCATGTTTGTCCTGTAAGTGTGTTAGACCTGGAGTGTCATCTCAGCTCCCCATCTCCCTTCTAATGCAATGGGCGTTCAAAGGACCCAGAAAACTGACAAATGTTGGTGCTGGAGCACTTTTTTTTCTGGCATAAAGGACTCCTGAGAGATTTGACTAAGGAGGATCAAGCAGTTTCTTAATGGGAGACCCACACCAGGGTTTCTGGCAGGATTAGGAGGGTTGGAATCCCTATTGTTAGCAGGCACTGTCCTCTGCAGTGAGCTCCCTTTGGATGCACCGCCAGCCCCAGCAGATTCTGCTCCGGGTGTGATCTGAGTGCCTGGAGGTCCTGCTTGTTTTAGAAGCAGAAATGCCTCTGAAGTGGATGGTGAGGTCGAATTTCTTCCACAGCTGTAGGCAACGTTTGCCAGTGTCCTCTGTTTAACTTCTTAGGTTATGTAATGGTTGGGCTTTGGGGTTTTATATATCTGCATAAAAACCTGTGAAAGTTCCATTTTCTTAATCACATCTGCTCGCTTGCCCTGCAGCCTTAAATATCCTTTGAAAGTAGCCATGTTGGGTAATACTGACCAGGTTGTGGCTGAATGCTGCAGTTTGTGCTTGTCTTTGTCCTTTCAGTGATGTCCTTTCCCTGATAGTGACACTGGTGGCCGTGTCCATGCTCTGGAGCATCTTCCGCCTCTTCAGGGTGGCCAGCAGGGCTGGAGGCTTCAATGCCTTTGTGAGTAGCCTTGGTTTGAGCATGTTTTGCAGCCTGTGGGGAGTCTTGGCCTCTGCTGGGTTATCTCTTCCCTTTTTCCCAGCAAAGTCAGTGCAGGATGAGGATGAACTGATGCCAAGGACTCTCCAGTCTTGCCACACCTTGCATCCTGTGCTGGTCATCTCCCTGGCTGGTACCTTAACTGGCCTTAGCAGAGGTCCCTTCCCTTCCCAATGGCAGGAAGGGCTGAGCTCAGGGAATTTCAGTCCAGTTTGCTGTTTTCAAAGCTTGCTAATGAGCTGCAGCTGCAGATGGTGTTTTTCACTGGGCCCTGCCAACATGCCTCCCATACAGCCAGGAGTAGGAATTGCTGCTTTCTGCGAAATGAGTTCTCAATTTATAAAATATGTTCAGATTCTGGAGTTCATTATGTGTTGGCCTGTTCTGCTCCTGCCGCATGCCTCGCTTGCAACACCAGGCAAACCTCCTCCTCCTCCCCTCTCCCACCCTGGCCTGGATCAGCTGATGAAACTGTAGGAATCAGCCTGTGGTGCTCTGTCCCTGACCACAGGGATTGGGGATGAAAACACAGTGAATTCAGTCCCTTGTTGGTTTTCCCA
The DNA here is from genome assembly GCA_013397095.1 of Sterrhoptilus dennistouni. Classification (NCBI taxonomy): domain Eukaryota; kingdom Metazoa; phylum Chordata; class Aves; order Passeriformes; family Zosteropidae; genus Sterrhoptilus; species Sterrhoptilus dennistouni. Next base: position 158,384 of record VWZU01001784.1, read on the forward strand.
CTCAGTCTCCTCCGCAGTTCTCTTTTGGCTTTGAGATTCTCTTTGAACAAAAGGATGCAGCTGCTCAGAGAAAAAGAATATTTTAAAGAAGTGTTGAGTAATGAGGCCTTGAGGACTAGATTGTGTCCTTGCTTAAGTGGGGACAGCCAGGCCCTGAGTTTAACTCTTCCTTTGGATGTTTCTGAGGCCACAGAAGCCATAAACTTTCTTCTGAAAGAAAGAAACCTCCTGAGTAGCTGCTTTGAGTAGAAAATACTGAGCAGTTATGAGTGGGATGTTTAACTGAATTCTTGTTTTGACTCTTGTTGTGGCTTCACATGCATCAGGAGATGGAAACGTGGTGGCTGTTCAGTTTGAGAACCTGTAGTTTTGGCCTGGGGTGTTTCCAGCAGATACCAGCAGCAGCATCAGGGACTGTGCAAGGTGTTTGTGCTTTCACAAGTATTGGCAATTATTTATCACTAACAGTTCCTTGCCGTCAACACGTATTCCTCAGAACTATGACTGTCCCATGTGTATTAAGGATCAGAGCATTTAGAAATCAGGGAGGAGAACTCAGATCAGGTTTTGGACATCTGTATGTTTTTAATACTCATCCTTTCCTGGTCTACATGGAGTTTGGATTGTGTTGGGACTATTACTGCAAGTTTGTTCTGTCTCTTCCCAACATGTGGATAAATAGTTTGAGTCAACCATCCGTCTTGGAACTTTCTCCAGAACAAAACACCAGTGCTTTGGTGGGGACTTTAGTGGTAGGGATAGCTGGGCTGTCTCCCTGGGCTGGGCTGGCTCCCAAAATGTAGCAAACAGCCTTTCCAGACTGTTGCCTTGTCCAAAGTTGTTTGGTCCTTGTGCTGCCTTCCACAGAACCAGCTGAAGATGGCTCGTTTCACCATTGTGGATGGGAAATCTGGAAAAGGGATTGGCTTCAAGGATGTAGCAGGAATGCATGAGGCAAAAATGGAAGTCAAGGAATTTGTGGACTATTTAAAGGTATGTAAAAATAGAACAAAACAAATGTTTACTGCCCACCTTCTGGGATAGAGGGTGACCTGGGGAGGGGGGTTGCTGTGCTCTTCATCCTTTGTGGTTCTGGGCGGGCTCTGTTGAAGGAAGCTCTGTATGTCCAGTTCCACAATGCAGATGGAGCTGCTCCCATTGGCAGCTCAGAGTTGCCCAGGCTGAAAACATTCTTGGGAAGCTCTGGGAAGCCCCAGTGTGGTGCAGGTACTGCTTGGTGTGAGCTGTGGCTCTGACCAAGCTGTGTTGTCCTTGCAGAATCCTGATCGCTACCTCCAGCTCGGGGCCAAAGTGCCCAAGGGTGCCTTGTTGCTGGGCCCTCCAGGCTGTGGGAAGACTTTGCTGGCCAAGGCTGTGGCTACAGAGGCCCAGGTGCCATTTTTGGCCATGGCAGGCTCCGAGTTCGTGGAGGTGATTGGAGGTGAGGTCCTCTGAGGAATGGGGGGAGCTTTCTTTGTCTGTTGTGGAGTTGGAGGGGGCTGGCTGAGCTTCCTGCAAAGGATAGGGCTTGGCATGGGAAGGATGAGTTAGATACTTAGACTGAAGATATAAAAGGTTTTCAGTGATGCAGTTCCTTAATTATGTAGTATCTGAAGTGCATTTCTGTTTGCTGCTTTCTGGCAGAGTGCAGCTGTGGTCCTTCACCTGCAAGCATCCTCTCCGGCTTCCCTGTACCTATTATTAAAGCCCTTGACTGAGGTTTCCTTCCTTGTATGGAAATGCAGATGGGGAAAGTAGGGCCTCTCTGTGCCTTGGGATTTCCATCCTTCTCCTTTTCTTCCTTCCTCACAGATCTCTTGAGACTTGACAAGGGGTCAGTATGCAGGAAAATGTTGACTATTTCTGCTCTGAGCTGTGGGAGGAACAGGAGGCCATGTTGGGAGCTGGGAGCCAAGCTCCCATTGCAGCAGCTGTAGGACTCCCTGCAGGTTTAGGAGCCCAGTTAAACCCAGCTCTAGAACACACTGAGCCTCAGGACTAAACACAACTTCTGGAGCTGTGTCTGTGTGCCCAGAGTGCTGAGAGAGGGGACTATCACATTCAGAGGGTTTATCAGGTGTCTCATTAAGGGCCAGCAATGCTGCTCTCCAGCTCTGCTAACAGTTCCAGCTGCAGGTTGGCTGTTCCTCCCCTCTCCCTGCAGGCCTGGGGGCGGCCCGTGTGCGGAGCCTGTTCCGGGAGGCGCAGGCTCGCGCTCCCTGCATCGTCTACATCGACGAGATCGACGCCGTGGGCAAGAAACGCTCCACCAACGTCTCCGGCTTCGCCAACGCCGAGGAGGAGCAGACCCTGAACCAGCTGCTGGTGGAGATGGATGGTCAGTGTTTTTCTCCCTGTCCTTATCTCCTCAGAGGTCCAGCTGTTGGCCTCTTCATCTTTGTCCTGCTTGGACTTGCCTGGCCTGTCCGGTGTTTTCTTGCTGAAGTCTGATTCAGTCTGAGCTCGTGTACCCCATTGTTGGTGCCCAGATCTAGTAAACTTTAACCACCTGGAGTTTTCAGTCCAGCTGGCCTTTAGGTGTTGTTGGGTACTTGTTGTGTCCAGTCTGAGACAGGCAGTGGTTTAAAGCCTGTCAGATTTTAGAGTTCAGCTGTCCTAAAGGGACAGAAGTGCTGTAATGTATCAGTTCTTCTGTCCATTGCCTTATGTTTGTGTTGCCTGCTTGACCACAGGCTCTCTGAGATGAGGGAGATAAACTTAGCAAACAAGTCCTGATTTGAGGCCACACTTGTGTTTGGTTTCTGGCTGTTGTGCACCTGGAATTGGCCCTTTGCTCAGACACTTTCACACACAAAAGAATGATCCTTTGGCAGTCCCTAGTCCTGTCTCTGTCCAAGCCTGCAGCACTGACCCAACTTGCAATATTTCTGTTGCTAAATCTTACTACTGCAGGGTCAGGAATAACCAACTACCTGCCCATCAGAGAGTGTTTGTTTCACTTTTCCCTTCACTGTAACTGTGACTCATAGCTTGACTGCCACTCATCACACTCTTCATTTGAAAAATGGCATCGTGCACCAAAAGCATCCCCAGACCTGGGTTCCAACTGCTGGCTCTGTACTGAGTGTTTCCAGTGAAGCAGATGATCCTGACAGGAAAGGCCAGTGGTAACACAGCCCAGCAGTCCTGGCTTGGGTGGGTCCTTTTCTCCCCTGACAGTTGTAGGGTGAGCTGGCCTCTGAATTAAATGGAAGCCTGTGTGTCTGTTCTGGAATATGTAGTCAGTACATTCCACATCTCTATCCTAAAAATGAAAATGTCTGATTTCCATCAGTCTGTAAAAATTAGGTGTGGTTTCCAGAGTGTTTTTCTGGTGAGTCTCAGTGCAGAAATGAGGGTTCAGCTCAACTGGAAAGTGAGTTTAGAAGGTAAATATTACCCTCAGCGTGTACTTTATAGTCCCTTGTTTGCAGTGTGCTGCCTGGTTTATTTTTAAATCTATATTATCTCATTCTTTATTCGTGTCTCGCACAGATCATGTACAGAGTCCTTCATTTTGCTCAGTGCTTTATCAAACACACACTAAAAAAAAACCAGTCCAAGGAGTTGTCAGTGTCAAACAGGAGACAAGTGGCAAGGATGTCAGCCTGGTGCTGGGGACATGGGATCGTCAGGGACCCTGGCATGTGTCACTGGAGTGTTACCTAACAGAGTGTGTCTCCCAAAACAACACTGATGTGCCACGTGCAGCACAGCAAAACAGATCCCAGGTTGATGGTGAATAACCTGTTTAGGAGGGGAACAGTTCTGCCCCAGGAGTGGTGGGTGTTTGTAAGGAAGCCTTGAGATGGAAGGTTGAGAGCTCTGGTTGAGCTGAAATTGAGGGCTGAAGGCAAGACAACACCATAAAGCCGAGTTGGGTATTAATTGGAGGAAAAACATCGTGCACAAAAGCAGATCAGTGAGTCATCACTGATGGTTGGATTTCTGTGATTGAATGAGATTCCTTGGAAGGAAAGGAGAGGGAGGAAAGGAGGATCAGAGCTGTGCAGGCTACAGGAGGGTGAGGGCACCATGAGCTGCAATGGGGTGAGGACAGGCTGGAGCTCGGTCACATAGATGTGAACTCTTTGGAGAAATCAGAGGGCTCTTCCCTCTGACAATTTTCTCCGAGCTGGGGAAGCACCAGGACGTGGTGGGAGCAGGGGAGGCGCCGGAGGGAGCCTCTCCACAAAAGCTGTTTGTGAGAGAGGAGGGAGTGACGCACAAACCCCGGCTCTGCCGGAGCAGGTGCCTGCTTTGAATAGTGAATCTTCCCTCTCAAACCGCAGACAAGCGGAAGAGGAATGTGACCCAAATCTCTCCTCTGTTCTGGATGCTTTGAGAGGAGCTTTGGCAGTCCTGGGCTGAGCTGGGGTTTGTGAATGGAAGTGCAGGATGGCTTTTGGTAGCAGCTCTTCACCTGGAGCCCTCAGACGAGTCCCAAGCTGTGCCATGTGCAGCCCTGAGGTTTCCTTCAGGAAGGGCCCCCATTTCAGTGCCACTGCTCCCAGGAGATGTCCAAAGACTTTTGGAGGGTGGCACAGTGTAACCCTGCAGGTGAGATGCCCACCAAGCAGTGTGTTGCTCAGTGGGGGAGCAAGGCACCTGCAGCTTTTCCCCTTTCCTTTCTGAGTGATTTGTGACTCTTGCAGGAACTCTTTTCTTCAGGCTGCATTTTCAAAGCTGTCTCTCATTTGTTGATGTGATGAGGTGTTTTTGTAGCCTGTTCCTTTGGCTGATCTTTGCCTGTGACATGCCAGGTGGTGTTGCATTAAGCAAGTGGGGCAGAAGCTGATGTGAGGAGGATGCTCTCAGTGCTTCTGGTTTTTTTTATTTGTTCTAATAGTCAGACCTATTTTAAGAGAGTCTTCCCAGCTGCAAGGCAGATAATGCACTATGCCATCTAATCCTGCCATTCCTGGAGTGCCTGCCAGTCTCTGCTTGTTTATCCCACTCCAGAGTGCAGTGTGAAGGATGCTCAGCTCCATCCTCTCCGGCAGCTTATTTAGGCAGGAACCTGCAGAGAGGGAGCACCAGGTCTTGCTGCAGCACAGGCTGGCACAGCCAGTCCCCTGCCTCACCTGGAACCTTGATCTGTGCTGAGCTCTTGCACGCTGACACATTTGGCAGCTCTTCTGCTGGAGCTGAGAGCTGAAACTGGCCCAGCTTACGTGCACGGAGCCGCCTCTCCACAGCGTGGGACTTGGCAGAGGGAAGCACATGGGGCTGTGGTGTCCTTTGCCTGGGAAGGCTGCTGTGTGCTGTGTGCCAGGGCTGGGGAGTGTGCTGCAAGCAGGTGACTCATGCCCAAGGGCCTGCAGGCACCTGGAGGAATGCAATAAATAACTGTGTGGGGCAGTGATTCAAAGGGAGCTCTGGCTCCCCACCCAGGCTGCACAAAGTCTGCCTCTCTTTGCCCTGCTGCAGCTGCCAGTGCCTTGCCTTCCCTTCCCCAGGAAATCCTGTGTGTCTTTGATGCCTCTATTGGGACTCCTCTCAGGCAGCCTGTAAATCCCAATGCTCCCTTCACCCTAAAGACCTGGAGACAGAACCTGCTCTGACTGGCTTGGCCAAATTCTGTGCTGATAATCAGTGCAAAGCTCTTGGGTTGTGTTTTGTGTCTGGTGTGGATTCTGCAGGGCTGGTCTGTGCAGGGCCCTGCACGGTGCCTGTAAGAGGTGAGTGAAGAGGCAAAGAACAACTCTTGCTGTCCTCTCTCTGCACTGACCTCAGCAGCACAGAAAAAAGCCTGTCTCTCCCCTGGTGGCCTGTCTGTGACTGAAGGCTGAAAGTAAATAAAAACTGAAAGGGCTTTCCATGGAAATTTGTGGAAAAGGGTGTTTCAGTTAGGAAATGCTTCTTGTACAATCTGGAGCTGAAGGCTCAGGAATTGACTTATTCTGGGGGTGAGAAGGCATCTGTGAACTCATCAAAACAGAGATTCTGTTCTGGGATCTAGTTGGAGCAGTTTACAAGTGTGGCAATAGGAAGGAGAAAAAGAAGTGTTAACCCAAGACTTACTAAGTAAATGAAAAGGAGATTTCGGAGTATCCATGATAACCAGGGGCTGGCCTGAGTGACATGGGAGGTTCCTTCCTGACTTTGCTCCAAGCTGCAGGGGCCACTCAGCCTCATCAGCCCCAAAGGGTGCTGTGAAGACCCTCTGGCTTTGTGTAAAGCTGTGTACTTGAGCCCACTGTGTGCCTGCAGTGCAGTCTGAGGTGGGGAAAACCTCTTCCTCTGGTCTTGTCCTTGGCAGGAATGGGGACCACGGATCACGTCATAGTGTTGGCTTCCACCAACCGTGCTGATGTCCTGGACAACGCTCTGATGAGACCTGGGAGGCTGGACAGGCACATCTTTATTGATCTCCCAACACTCCAGGTATGTTCCACCAGCTTCCCTCCTGTGACTGAGGTGTCCTGGTCTCACTGGTCTGGCAAGGCTGAGCTTGGAGGAGTTGGAGATGTTGAGCCTCTGTGTTCCTGTTTCTGTGCTCTGCATCAAGGATTTGTGGTGCTGATGCAGTGGCTGGTTCCTGTGAAGTGACAGCTCACAGGTCAGCAGGTCTCCGCTCTGGTAGAGCCTCGGCAGTGGATTCTTGTGAGGTTCCCTTTGCCGTGCAGATGCAGAGCTATGTTTGTATCTTCTCCTCAGGAAATTGGGAAGCACCTAACCTAATTGGCAATTGGCTGGTATGAGAGCTTAAATTGTCATATGCCTTAAAATCCTGTAGGTTTATTGCCTTCCCTATCCTTGTAAGGCTCCTCATTTTCCTTCAGGCAGCCTGTTAAGTAACTTTCTCCTTCTGAATGCTTTTAAAATCCATTTACAAGAGTCTTCCATGTCCGCTGTGTTGACATTTGTAGCGGAGTTCTGGGAATAGGCTCAGCTGCAGTGAGGATCTGCGTGCTGTGCCAGCACAGGCTCTTCCTCTCCCATCTGTGCTTCACTGTCCTCCGCAGAGTTTTCAGTGAAAATACCTTAAATGCCTGATAGAATCTGGCCCCGGAAGCATGAACCGTGCAGCTGCCCTGAAGGAGGAAGGGGAAAAACCCTGGCAACTGAGCCCATTGTTTGAGTCAGGATCTCCTGGACCAGCTGAATGAGTCACTGGTGGCTGCTTGCCAGCGGCTTCTCACCCCCACCTCCATCTGGGAAATGGGTGCCGGCTGAGGAGCTGCTGGATGGGCTTTGCAGTTTGTGGTTTGTGCAGGAGCAGGTCGAGACAGTCAGAGCTCCTTCCTGCAAGAGCTTTTATGGTGAGGGAGAAGTTAAGACAGATCAGAGTGAGAGTGAGAAGGGGAGAGTGGCCCTGAGAGAGAAAGCTGTGACTCAGGGAGAGCCTCGTGCATCTGTTGGGAATTTGAAAGCTGTGTGTGTTTATCAGGGCTGCTGGAGCTCTGGAACGCTGCAAGGAGAGCCCTGCCCTCTGCTGGCACTGTTGCTGTCCCCTCTGCTGGCACTGTCAGTGTCCCCTCTGCCGGCAGTGCCACCACCCTGCTCCCTGCCCTGCACAGGAGGGCCCCGTTGTGACCCCTGCCTGGGCTCAGTGCTGGCTGTTCTTTACAGGAGAGAAAGGAGATCTTTGAGCATCACCTGAAGGGCCTCAAGCTGATCCAGGATGGCAGTTTCTACTCGCAGCACCTGGCAGAGCTGACCCCAGGATTCAGTGGTATGATGTCTCCTTGGGCTGCTCCTGCTCCATTCAGGCTGGAGTCTGGGGGACTGGGGGAGTTTTGGGCAAGAAGGGCTTTTTTTTTCCATTTCTGTGGGAAATAGAAAAAAAATTGTGGGAACCTGACCAGCTCTCTGGTGAGCTCTGATGAGCAGTTATTCATTACTATTTTCAGTCTTGTGAAATTTGTTGGACTAGCAGGGTGGGGAGGTAGGGAAAACACATTTTTACAATGCCCAGGTGCCTAATTCCTGAGGGAAGGAAACAGTCATGCTCCTCTCAAAGCTGTTGAGGATGAGGTGCTGCACTTCAGAGGAGAGATTGTTAAATTGATTTATGTTACCAGGAAAGCGATGGAAGGAACGTGTAGGAATTACTTTGCTGAGCAGAGTAGAAATTGGACAGCTCTGCCTGGCTCCTGCATCAAGCCTGCTTCCAGGGTGGGTCCCTGGGAGCTTGAAACAGTGCTGAGCAAGGGGCTCCAGAGTTCCTGTTTATGTGGAGTTCCTGGAATATCCTTTCTGGGTTTCCCCTCTCCCAGGCCCCAGCGTGCTGCCTCTCCGTGACTGCTCTCAGCAGCCCCCCGCCACCGTCACCCACCCACACAAACTGGGAACAGATGTTCCTTCTCTTCTCTCTGAGGTTGAGCAGAGCAGCAGCCTGTGCCAACCCACTGCTCACACCATCCCTGTCCCTGGGAGCCAGCCTTGGCCTCAGCCTGCTCCTGGATTGCTGAGCTCTGTGTGGTATCAGCATTCCCTGCCAAAGCAGTTGTATTATTCAAATCCAACATCAACACCACGGACTGGGGTTGCTCTCTGTTCCCAAGGAACAAAAAAGCACAGACTGTTTGACTTCCTTAGGTCTTTATCCAGATTTGTTTGTGCCCATTCCTCCTCTGAGTTCTCTGTCCTGTTCAGGCCCAGTGTAACTTTTGTGAACTCGTGTCTGCAGGAGCTGACATAGCAAATATCTGCAATGAAGCCGCTCTTCACGCTGCCAGGGAAGGGCACAAATCCATCGATACCTCCAACTTCGAGTATGCTGTGGAAAGGGTCATTGCAGGTCAGAGATGCAGCCATTCCATGGAATTAAGGGCCGGTTTGGGGTGGGAGGGACCTCAAAGCCCATCCAGTTCCACCCCTGCCATGAGCAGGGACACCTTCCACTGTCCCAGGCTGCTCTAAACCTTGTCCAACCTGGCCTGGGACACTGCCAGGGATCCAGGGGCAGCCACAGCTGCTCTGGGCACCCTGTGCCAGTGCAGCAGCATTTCTTGGTGTTGCCTCAGGGGTCTGTTCTGCTCAGGTGAGGGGGTTACATCCCAGAAAGGCAGATGGGTCCAGACTGTGCTCTGGCCTGAAGGTCTTCAGTGACAGTTACAGAAAGTTCTCTGAAAAAGACCCCAAATGGCTTCATCTTCCTGCATCTTCAGGAATCTGAAACCACAGCTCAGGGAAAATGGCCACTGTCAAAATAATAAAGAGGAGAAATTGAATCTGTGGGGCTTTTTCAGTTTAGAAGGTTGGGGAGTTTGTGGGTGGGTTGTTTTTTTTAAACAAGAAAAGTCACAACATCTCTGAATTTTTCTTGCTGCTCTGGACACCTGCTACATAAACATCAATAGCAAATAGTCTCTGCATCCTCACCAGCAAGAAATTGGAGATTTTTCTTTCTACCCTCCAAGCCCAGGCTTTGATGAATTGGCAGAATAAACTCCAAGACAGTAGAGCACTGTTCTCCCTCTGAGAACATCCTGTGGCCTTTCCCTGCCGCTTGTGCCACTGCCAGGAGAGGAACCTCTGGAGATTTCCCTGTAGCAGTGTATTGTAGGGAAGGGAAAAGAGTTCCCAGAACTCTTGAATTCACCTGGGGGATTTGAATCTGGTGGGTTTTGGGCTGAGCTGCACTGGAGCCAAGCTGTGGATTTCATAATCAGACACTGAACTTGCCTCCAGGCTGGGTTCCCAGCGGGAGGCCAGGCACACAGGCTGGCACTCTGTGCCTTTTTAGTGGAACGTGTGGAACAGGATGTTTGTACTGGGTCAGTTACTTCCTGATCCTGGAATTAAGTCCTGAGTGTTTGCTTTATTAGAAAATGCTCAGAGAATTCCTTATTTAAAAGAAGATATTTGAGAAAATTCCTCACAGCTTCACCTGTTGCAGAAAAACAAAACCCTTTGAGTGCTTTGGTTAAAAACACGAATCCCAAACTGTACTCAGGAGCTCCCAAGAGTGGACAGTGAGACAACTGAAGTTGTAACACAGAAATTCTCATCAGCTGCAGCAAAGATCACAGAATCCTGGACTGGTTTGGGTGGGAAGGGACTTTAAAGTCTATATTCCAACCCCTGCCCTGGGCAGGGACACCTTCCACTATCCCGGGTTGATCCAAGCCCCATCCAGCCTGGCCTTGGACACTTCCAGGGATGGGGCAGCCACAGCTTGTGTAGGCAACCCCTGCCAGGGCCTCCCCACACTCACAGGGAAATTTTATTTTCCTGATACTCAAACTAAACCTTCTCTTTTTCAGTTTGAAGCCATTCCCCCTTGTCCTGATACCACATGCTCTTGTAAAGATGTGCTCTACTTTACCATCTGCAGGAGCACAAACACCAGACTTGTAGGGACTCACTTGCCTTTTCTTTCTGAGCCTTGCCTTAGTTCCCCAGACTGGGAAGATAAAGCAAAAAACAAGGAAGGCTGTGGGGGCCTGGCAGCTGAAGAGATCTCTGGGATCCATGTGGTGGGGCATTGCAGGACATGAGCTTTGGCAGTTAAAGCTGCCTGGCCTCACTCAGGCTCTGGTGTGTGTAGGAGGCCACGGAGTCTTTTTGTTGCTTAATCACATTCTCTCATATTAGCAGGACTGGCTATTTTTTGTAGACAAATTCTAAAAGACCCCAAACAACCCCCCAGGCCCCTGTATTAAATGTCCCCTTTCCATGTCACAGGAATGCTTCTGGGTTTCACAATCCAGAGGGCATTTCAGTTCCTATAAAAGCTTTTCTTGAAAGAAAGGAGATACTACTGTGCTTTCCATTAGGAGCTTCTGGTTTTAATAAGAGTGGGGTGGAATCAAAAGGGAGCTCTGCAAGTCCAGAGGCCCTGTCAGCCTTAAAGCTTTGTGTTGCTGTAAGGGAGGAGCAAGAACTTCTCTCTGTGGTAGTTCCCATTGTGTTTTTAGTTTGGGAACAGAAAGCAGTCAGTCAGGTCTCCTGGGAGTGAGGGAAGAAACCTGCTGAGCACACAGAGGCTTTTAGGGCTTGGCTTTAGAAGATGGAGCCTGTTTTCTTGGTGGGGTTTGTCTGAGGCCAGCAGAGATGCACCAGAGTTCTTTCCTGGGTGGCTTGTGTCATGAATGTGATAATTACAGGCTTTCAGGGGACTTCCATGCCTGGAGATTATATAGGAAAAGAAATAATCTTGGTAGGCGCAGTGTGTGCTGTTGTGAAGAGCACAGTCCTTCCCTCAGTGGGCTGACAGGGATTTTTTTAATTGTCTGTATATGTATATATATGTACACATACATACATACATTTATAGAGAATGGATACATCTTTCTGTGGAAATAGCCATAGAGGGCCATGCTCACACACTGCTGAGGGCAGGGTAAGGGACTGACTGATGAAAATCAAGGCAATTGCAATTAATCTGCTGTTCCATCGTGCCTGGCAGGGCACAGCAGTTTCCAGGGTCCCTGAGCAGTAATTTTACAAGATCTGCCATACTAATTTTGTTGTTTCCTTGTTTAATAAAACCCTTGACTTTGTTTAAAAATTCATGTTTAATAGAATGTTGTTTTTCCAAAACATGAAGCAAGCTTGGTGCAATATTGGTTCTGACTGGCTGCTCTGGGCTCTGCTTGGGGACTCTGGCCTGCAAATCCTGGGACCTTTTTGCATCCAACATAAGAACACTGTGTGTTCTGTACTTATTTTTCCTATGTGCTAGAGGTTTTACTTCCATTCACCTTTTTTAAGTCCTTTATGGACTTGCTCTGCCGAGTTGGAAAATAGATACTTTCAAAAATCACCTTTCTGGAGGAAGGGTTAAATGTGAGTTATGGCTTCATTTGCTGGTTCTCAGGAGCCTGGGAATAAGCTCATACAGAGCATGCCATGTGTAATCAGAGACATTTGCAGGCTCTGGAGAAGGATTTCTATATCTACTCCTGGACTTTAACTGATTTGAGCACTCTTAATGCACAGTTTTCTCAACTGGGACCTTGTATATATGATCCAACATCTCTCTTGTTCTGCCTAAGGGACTGACAAAAGCTAAATGAGCATGAGACTCTAGCTAGTCTCATTTTAGATTCTGTTGTTTGGAGGTTTTTTTTTTGTTTTCAGATTTTTTTCCACAAAAAAAACCCAAAACCACAAGAGTTAGCTGCCTTTTTACAGATCCAACCCTGGGAACAAGGTTCCTGAGCTGTGATCAAATCAAATGTCAATTTATTTATCTAATCATTAAAGTCTGTTGTAAGGAGAAGGAAGAAGGTTTTTCTGACATTATCTAATCATTAAAGTCTGTTGTAAGGAGAAGGAAGAAGGTTTTTCTGACAGGGTTTTCAAGCAGTTCCAGGCATGAATTGCTTTCCACCTCAGGACCAGAGAGACCTTTTCCAAACATTTTAGTTAAAGGAGTTTTGCTGCCTCCCTCTCTGCGGAGCACAGCACAAACCGTTCAGCCACAGGCTGCGCACTGGGCTGCACCAGGTTATGCCCCATTTGTTGCACCTGTTGATGAACTTATCAAGCCCTGGTCTGTGTTCCCACAGGCACTGCCAAAAGAAGCAAGATCCTGTCACCAGAAGAGAGGAAGGTGGTGGCATTCCACGAATCCGGGCACGCGCTGGTGGGGTGGCTGCTGGAGCACACCGAGGCCGTCATGAAGGTACCTCCAGTGCCAGGGAGGGCTTCCCTGGCCAGGATTGCTTTGTGCTACTTGTGTGCAGTTCTGCTCAGCTCTGTGAGGCCTGTGGCTGTGCTACTGCAGCAAAATACATGGAAAATACAGAATCACTTTCCTTGGAAAGGACCTTTGAGGTTGTCGAGTTCAGCTACTCAGCACTGCCAAGCCCACCACTAAACTAGGAAATGTTCAGGCTGGATATTAGGAATAAATTCTTGCTGAAAGGTTGGTTAAGCATTGGAACAGGCTCTCCAGGGAGGTGGTGGAGTCACAGTCGCTGGAAATGTTAAAAAACAAGTAGAAATGGCACTTCACAGTGTGGTTCAGTGGGCTGGTGGGATTTGGTTCAAAGGTTGGACTTGATGGTCTTGGAGGACATTTTCAACCTTAATGGTTCTGTGATTATATAAACCATGTCCCTAATTTATGCTGTAGAGAAATTCATTATTGGGCTCCATTGATGATAGTGCTGGTGCAAAGCTGATTAACCAGCTATAGGAGAAGCCTTGCAATTAAAAACTAGAAGGAGCTGAGTCTCCTGGTGCTGCTGCTCAGTCATGCATTTCCAGGCTGCTCCATGTGTTCACACATCCAAATGTGATCCCTTTCCCAGCACGTTGCAGCCAGCAAAGCCACTGCAGGGATTGCTCTGATACTGATGAAAGGGATGTGTTTTCCAGACTGGGAGGTTGTCTGCCCGAAGCCCTTCTCTGCAGGGAAAGGCCTCTCTGGCACCCGGGGATGTGATCCGTGCAGATCTCCTCCAAAAGCTGGGGCGCTGGGGGGAGGTGGGGAGTGAAATGACAAGGGTGACAGCTCCTTGGCCCCTTACCAGCGGCGCATTCACTCTGAATGACCCATTGTGTAAGCAGAACTGGTGTTAATTACTCTCCTTTAGTGCATGGGGAAAATGGCTGTTATTTTTCTGAAAGCTCCTGTCTTTCTGCAGGTAGTCTCAGGGATTCTGGAGCAGAATCAGTGATCTCTATGTGGCCTATACACTCCAAAGTAACTCCTAAATTTCAGGGTTTCTGTGACTTGCTGTTAAGGATAATTTCCTGAGGAGGAATTCTGTTTGTGTGTGAAAGCAGAGCCCTCAGTGCAGGAATGAGGACACGCTGCTGTTCCTTGGCCATGTCTCTATAGGCCAACCTGTCCATGGCTATGGACAAACTTCACTGGGAATGCAGAGGCCTCTTCCTGCCCTCCCTGTGCTGCTGTAGGTACAGCTCTGCAGTTGTGTGAGCTGAGGGAGCTGCCCTGTGTTGCAGGTGTCCATTGCCCCTCGGACAAACGCGGCGCTGGGCTTCGCACAGATCCTGCCCCGGGAGCAGTACCTGTTCACCAAGGAGCAGCTGCTGGAGAGGATGTGCATGGCCCTGGGGGGCAGAGTGGCCGAGGCCATCACCTTTAACAAGGTCACCACAGGTGAGCAACCAGAGCCTGGCATGGGCAGGTGGAGATCCGAGGGGGTCTGAGCAAGGGACGGAGGTTTCCTGTCCTGGGAAGAAGAAATGTCTCATGGTGTGTTCTGAGACATGGGGATGGTTGTCACTGTGTTGTCTCAGACTTGTCCCAAAGCCTAAGGCCACAATTGCAGTTACTGGTGAGGCTCTTGAGAAGACCTAGAACTTTTCTTTGCTGTTTCCAACTGGTTAAATCCATACAGGGTCACAGAATGGTTTGGGTTGGAAGGGACCTTAAACCCCATCTCGTTTCACCCCTTGCCATGGGTAGAGAAATCCTTCCACTAGACCAGGTTGCTCTGTGGGCAGTGGCAGGTCAGGACTCAGGTGAGCTGGCCACAGTAGGGCCACTCTCTGTCACTCCTGGGCCCTGCAGGAAGGTCCCTCAGTGGGCTGAGTGTTCACCCCCACGGGCTGCAGTGAGTCCTCTTCTCTCTCCACTGGTAGGACAATGTGTTTGTGCAGGATGTTCCTGCACTGAGCTGAGAGCTGACCAGCAATGTGTGTGTGTCTTTCCTTCCCAGGAGCACAGGATGACCTGAAGAAGGTGACCAAGATTGCCTACTCCATGGTGAAGCAGTATGGGATGGTGCCCAGCATCGGGCAGATCTCCTTCCCTGACCCAGAGAGTGCCCCTGGCATCGGCCGGCGCCCCTTCAGCCAGGGCCTGCAGCAAATGATGGACCACGTAAGGCCCCCCTGGGATAAGGGTTTCTTTTTGTTCTTTGCTTTCTGCAGTTCACTGAAAAAGGGTGATTTACACTCAAACAGTTTGCATTTTGCTGTTGGCCGGTGGGTGAGCACTTACCTGTTCCATGACTGTGCAGTGAGGCAGCAGGGACAGGCAGAATCCCACCTGGCTGTGAGTTCAGCCCAGTACCCTGTGCTGTGCAGGGCTGAGATGGCAAGAAATCTGTGTCTTAAAGTTACAGCAGCAAAGTATAGATATGTGCACTTCCTAACCAAAATGATGGTCAGACTGACTGCAAAGCAGCCTGTTTTGACAGGAAGTTTGGCTTCGTTGCTGAAAAAACACATTGCTTTAGTTCAAAAATCAAAAAGCTGAAAACAAAAAAAAGCTCTGTTTCAAAAGCACCATGGCTGTGCTTCCTTGGGATTTGTGCTGAGCTGCACCTTTAGCTCCTGGACAGCCTTAATCTGCATTTCCCATTGAGCTGTGCTAGGGCAAGACTTCACTGCCCCTTATCACCAGCACTCCTCAGGCCTTTTTCCAACCAGTTTATCCATAGTTTCTATTGATGGGAACCACATTCTGCCTGGCTCAGTTTGCAGATTCCATCCCTCAGTGCTCTCTTTGTTTAGCCACACATTGTGTTTGTTGCCACCTACACCCCAACTCCTTTTTCTTGTTTCTTCAAGGAAGCCAAAACCCTGGTGGCTCAAGCTTACAGGCGCACAGAAAAGCTCTTGCTGGAGAACAGGGACAAGCTGCAAACAGTGAGTTGGATTGTGTGGGGGTTTGTTGGTTGGTTTGGGTGTTTATAACTGGTGCTTTTGCTGCTTTCTGCGCTCTGCAGCTCAGCTGTTGCAGTGTTGTCTCTCTCCTAGAAAGTCTTGTAGTGGGAGTGTTGGGAACGAGTGACTGTTTACTGTGTATCCCCCGGATTCAGAGCAGGCACGGGAGGAATGTGTGTGCCTTTCCCAGCAGTGAGTAGTCTGCCTCCTCACACCAGCTGGTGTTTGCAGGCTAGAGGAGGAGGAGTGCTCTGTGGAAATCATCAAAGCTGGAATTTGTGTCCTTCACCTGCACTTCTCTGCTTGCCTCTTGGCAGTGCAATTTTCTGGAGAGCTGACAATGACTGTTTTGGGGAAGCCAAGCCAGTAATCAGGTGGACAGTGTCTGGTTTTGGTGCAGGAATATGGTGCCTGTCACCTTGACTGATCAGGGCTGGTTCCTGCTTTCTGGTGACTTCAGGCAATTTTCACCTCCTTAATGACTTACACCAAGGAGTCCTTGTTGCAGAGATAGAGCTTTGCCTGCTCCCCTTTATGTCCTGACAGTCCTGATCCAGCTGCACACCCTGGCACATCCCCACCTGTGCCAGGAGCTCTGTGCCCAGTGCTGAGCCAAGCTTTGGTCACAGCACCCTCTGTATCTCCTTGATTTCCCTTCAGAATTCCAGTCCGTGACTTCCAAAATGACCGGGAGTCAACTTAATGTTGCCTATTTTGCAAATTAAGCAATTCTTTTCCTTAAATCCCCTTTTTAACCAACCAACAACAACAACAACCCCTTCAGCTACACAATGTCAGGCCTCCAGTGTTTGTGGTAAGGACAGAGCTGGGACACGCTGCTGTCCCCAGGACAGTGCCCTGGCAGCTCTGGAGCAGGGATCCTCAGGGGTGTCTCTGCAGGCTCCTCTGTCCTGCTGCTGCCATGTAACAGCAGCCAGATGTTTGCTAAAGGCTCGGCACAAAAAAACTTTAAAGTGCAGCCAAAGTATCTCCAGAGTCAGTGTTTGAGTTGCCAGGCCAGCGTGTCACATCTCGTCAGCAGGATCGAGCAGTTCCATGCTGGACAGCCACCTGCTGCTCCAGAG
Source organism: Sterrhoptilus dennistouni (assembly GCA_013397095.1). Classification (NCBI taxonomy): domain Eukaryota; kingdom Metazoa; phylum Chordata; class Aves; order Passeriformes; family Zosteropidae; genus Sterrhoptilus; species Sterrhoptilus dennistouni. The sequence goes on from VWZU01001784.1 coordinate 175,009, forward strand.
GGGTGGTGCTGCTGCCAGAGGGGCCAGAGAATTCCACTCTTCTGGAGAGGAACTTGTGCTGACCTCCAGCCCCTGCCTGCAGGAACAGGCAGCTCTTTGTTAGTGCTGTGTGTGCAGGGAAGGCTCTGGGTCTGCCAGAGGTCTCCATGCTGCTGCTTTGGCTCTTGGGCAGGGTCACAGGTGCAGTGACAGTGGCAGGAGGGACACTTCTCTCATTGTTCCTGGAGCTCTCATTCCAAATCATTCCCAAGAGCTTGCTTTGTTGCCTGCAGTTACATTGTGTATTCCTGGCCAAGCCTGCTCTTGGGAGTGGTGCTGGAGCCTGGAGAATTTGGTCTTGGCCCCATCTGTGGTGGCACAGCCGGGGTCTGCTCCTGGGGGGCTGCAGGTGCTGAGGCCTGAGTTGAGCTGACAGTTCAGACCAGCTCAGAGAAGCAGTTCTCTGCTCTCTCTGGGGGCTCCATCCCTCATTTTGCCTCCTTCCTCTTTTCCAGCTGTCCAATGCCCTCCTGGAGAAGGAAGTGATCAATTACGACGACATCGAAGCGCTGATCGGGCCCCCGCCCCACGGGCCCAAGAAGATGATTGCTCCTCAGAGCTGGCTGCAGGCAGAGAGGGACAAGCAGGACACCAGGGAGGAGGAAACACCTCCTCAGCCTCCAAACCAAGAGGAGGAGGAGGAGCCACGCCTGAGACCAGTGTGAACCCACTCCCGTGTGGAATGGGAGGGCTCCAGAGGCTCCTTTTGGACACCACAGACCCTTTGCCTTCTCAGCTCTAGAAACAAAGTTGCTGAGCAGGGAATTGCTGTGCTGCTGCTGCCACCCCAAAATTAAGGGATGGCTACGTTGGCTCTTTGAGCTTTATCCTGCAGGAAGGAGAACTCCTCAGGATTTCAGAGTTGATTCTTAGCAGGGTGGTGGTGGTTAGGAGTTGGGTAAGTCTGATCTGCTGTGGAAGTTTCTTGTACACAGGAGCAAGGAACATATTCCAGTGGGTGGAAGATCCCATGTAAGCCACTTTTGGCTGTGCTCTGTGCCATGGCAGGAGGGCAGGGCTGTGCCCTCAGCATGGGGACACCCCTGTGGGGCTGAGCTGGGCTGCTGCAGCTCTTGTGTAACCTTTGAACACAACACACAAAGAGCCCTGGCTGGAATAAACTGCCCACAATGTGCTGCTGTGTGTGTACAATGTGTCAGGCTCCGGGGGTGTTTGGGACTCATGGAGCTCATTAGAGCTGTGGAGTGGTACAGGACAAGAGCCTCCTTCTCCCTGGTCAATAATTTACGTCCAGTAATTTAGTTTTTACAGCAAGTGTTTCCCAAGGAGAGGTTGAGACAAAACCGTGCAGAGCTCAGCAGTGGGGCAGGGAAACCAACTGTGCAGAGGGTGACTCTGAGCACACGTGGGAAGAGTGTTCTGAACTGCTGGTTCTGAGCTGGAGAGGTGCTCTTGGAAATCCAGCAAAAGCAGGTGTGTTTGTTGGGAATCCTCAGGAAAAGCTGCTTCATCCTTGTGGCTGTTGCAAAACAGGCCCTGTTGACAAGGGTTGTCTGGCGTTTGTCAGGGAAAGCATTAAAGTGGCTGTTGCTGCCTGGAGTGCCCTGGCTGGCTGCATCTTTTAGGAAGGATTATTGTCTGCAGTTCCTCCATCAGGGCTGTCTGTGACCTGAAAGACCCCAGCCCAAGCCTGGGCTCTGACAGCTCCCAGCCCTCAGGCTTTGTCACAGTCCCAGGCTCCTGTCCTGCCTCAGGCTGCAGCTGGGAGCCTCCTGCTTCCCTGAGAGTGTGAAGATCTTCTGCACTCTGTCTTCTCCCCTGTCCCAGCTCATTCCTTGGGATCTCAGTGCCTGGGGAGTGATTTCACTTGAGTTCAGGGACACAAGTAGTTTTCTGCATTTTTGGATGTTGCTGCCTGGATGTTTTAATTCCAAACTTGTTTGTTTCTTCCCAGTCTCACTCTTTGAACTTCCTATTCCAGCAGCAGATAAAATTTCAAGCGTTCTTTGATTTTATCTTCTTTAATTCACAAAATCTTTGTGGGAAGGGGAATTCAGTTCTGTGGAGCTGAGGCTGATGGTGGGAGTGTTGTAGTGGGGGGGACAGTCTTGGTGGCTTCTGGGCTGCTGCCAGCACTGCTGTGCCATTGCTCCGGCAAAGGCTGTGGATTCCACTGCCTGGGATCTGCCCAGGGGGATGGGAGTCCCCGATCCCTCTCCTGCCTCAGGCGAGATAAAGCTGCCACCCCAAAAGGGCAGAAATTGGGGACCCCGCCCTGGGGTCGCATGGGGATTCCTCAGAGATTTGGGACCAGCGTAACCTCTGCCCAGTGTCCGTCCCATCGCCCTGCCCAGGAGCTGCTGGGCACGGGAGAAGGAAGGCATCGAGCTGCTGCTGCTGCCGCTGGAGCCTCCCGGTGTCCCCGTTCCCAGCGCGGCCCCTTTAAAGCGCCGCCATCTTTACTGCGGGCGCGGTGAAGCCGCCACCGCCCCTGCTGGCCCC
>VWZU01001784.1:217360-240808 GCA_013397095.1 Sterrhoptilus dennistouni
CGGCGGGGCACGATTTGCCCGTTTGTGCGGAGTTTCTTCCCCCCCGAAACACCGAACATCCCGGTGCCGGTGAGGGCAAGGCAAGGAAGGATTGGGCACACGGGGAGGGAGAGCGGGGGAACCTCCCGCTGTCTCTCGGATTGCTCGGCCGCCGCCTGGTTCGCTTTGGGGTGACCGGGAGCCTCCCTCCATCACGGTTTGACTGTGGTCAGGACTCTCCCGCCGTCCTGTTTGGGGTTTGGGGTTTGGGGGTGACTGGAACCCTCCCTCCATCCCTTTTGGAGTTTGGGGGTGACCGGGACCCTCCCTCCATCCCTTTTGGGGTTTAGGGGTGACCGGGACCCTCCCGCCATCCCGTTTTGGGGTTTGGGGCTGCTGATATCTGGCTGTGTGGCAGCTGGGGCGGGAGATAAGCGGGATCTCCAGCGGCTCCGTTGGGTGCTGTGACACCAGGACAGCGGGTGGGATGCGGGGCACTCCAAACGGGGGTTCACCCCTCCAAAGACAATCCCCCAGGAGGTTCTGCCCTGTCCCACTGCTGGCACCACCCCACTGACCCCCATCACTCCCAAGGGCACCCAGGAGGTCCTGGCAGGGAACCCACTCCCACCTCAGGGTGGGATCAGGGCCGGGGAGAGGCTGTGCTGAGGGTTCCCTTCACATTTTTGGGGTGCAGTGCAGGGATGGAATTTATTCCACGGAGTGGGAGTGGCGCAGTTCAGTGACCTGGGTGACACTTCACATCCTGCCCGCTATTCCAGCTCAGGGCACTGCTGGGGGGCTGAGGAATGGGCCAGCCAGCACTGGGGCAGCCAAGGGACACAATGCCACCTGTAAACACTTGGGAAATAAACACCTGGGAAGAGCTGCTGAAACCAAGGGATGGCATTGGCAGAATCCTGGGAGGAGCAGAGCACAGAGGAGGCTCTGCCATTGGGACAGTGAGGCCAGAAGGGCTGATTTTGAATCAGCTGCTGTCAGAAAGGATCTTTTCCTGCCTGAAGGCAAGGCTAAGGAGGCAACTGGGATGAAGGGGAGGGAAACCCCTTTGGGCCCATCAGCGCCATCCCTCACCAGCCACATTGCCTCCTCCCCGGCAGGAATCAGCCGGGCCCTGAGCACGGGCTACTGCCGCCTGTGCCACGGCAAGTTCTCCTCGCGGAGCCTGCGCAATGCCTTCGGCAAGGTGCCCGTGCTGGGGGAGAACTCGGAGAGGCAGCGCCGCGTGGACCAGGTGTTCTTCTCCGACTTCCAGCGCCTGGTGGGCGTGGCGGTGCGGCAGGACCCCGCGCTGCCTCAGTTCGTCTGCAAGAAATGCCATGCCCAGTTCTACAAGTGCCGCAGTGTCCTCCGCACCTTCATCCAGAGGGTGAACGCCTCGCCCACGGGCCACGCCAAGTCCAAAGGAAAGTAGGTGGCCTTTTCTTGCCTCCTGGGATTGGTGCTGGGTCGTGGTCCCTCTGTGGTGCTTTTTTGACCCCCCAAATCTCGCTGTGCCACTCTGGTTTTTGCAGGAGCAGTGGGGTCCAGGCACAGCCGGGGATGGAAGGAGGTGCCTCCTGCTTGGGTGAGTGTCCACCCTCCTTTTCCTTCTGCTACGTGAAGGCTGAGGTTGATGGGACCACATGCAGTGGGATTCTGGAGTCCTTTGACACAGCTGGTTATGGTTCTCCTTCCTCCCTCTGGCTTCTCAGGAGAGTCTTCACCTTCCTGAGCTGGGCCAAACAGGCAGAGGCTCACCTGGGGGTGGGCAGAGCAGATTTGGGTGGCAGTGCCAGGCTGCTGTTGGACACGGGACAATTGGAAATAGCCTTTCATAATGGAGGGAGGTGGTGGAACCACTGTCCTTGGAGGTGTTTAAGGAAGGTCTGGACATGACACTCAGTACTCTGGTCTGGCTGACAGGGTGGTGTTTGGACTCAGTGATCTCAGAGTTCGTTTCCAGTGTCAATGGTTCTGTGATCCTGGTGCATGCTGGCACTGCCCTGCTCCAGCTCTTTGGGGCAGCTCCCACCTTCCTTCTGGGGCAGCCCAGGGGGAGTGTAGCATCGTGTGGCTACAGTGTTCATTCTGTCCAAGGAGGCACAGGCACCGGCAGGGAAACAGACTAAACAAGTCTCTTTTGTTAAGCAGGAGGGTCCATTTTATTTCTCCCCCCCAACCCCGAACCAGGGTGGGAGAAGGTGAAGAGAGGGAAGGCCAAGAGGCGAGAGAGAGAACCCCACCCCTGTCTTTCCTTAAGTAGAAGGTCTGGGGCAGGGCAAAGGGCAGGTAAGGGCATTGACCTGAAGCCAGTGGAGAAGGAACCACAAGGCCAAGGTCATTGAGGGGGGCAGAACTGACCAAACCATTATGTACAGAGCACATTGGAAGTATCCCCTCAGGCAGGAGGGGTAGCTGGGGTCTGTCTTGCCAAGGCCAGACTGTGGGTATTACACTGAGTGGACTGAAGGGACTCCACAGGGGAGCAGATCCCCATCCCCTCCATGCCCGAGCCTCACTATCCCTCCTCTCCCCTATCCAGTTGACCTGATCACGTCCAGCCCGCAGTGCCTGCACAGCCTGGTGACCTGGACACACACCCACGCCGGGGGCTGCCCGTCGGTGCCCGGGCTGCGCAGCGTGCTCTCCTCCGAGTACTGCGGCATCATCCGTGCCGTCTGGGGCTGCGGCCACGGCCACGACTACGTCATGGACACGGACTCGGACTGCAGCTCCGCGCTGCTGGACAACGCCCTGGCCGTCAAGAGGGAGTGGGGCAAGGGCACGGGGCAGCAGTGCTTGACTGACAATGGTGCTGAGGCTGTTCCTGCTCCCAAAGGCCAGCACGCTCCAGTAAGGACAGCTCCCTGCCAGCAGCCCGCCGGCAAAGGGACCACGACTGTGCTGCAGGGTGTGGAGAATGAGCCGCCCCAGGACAGGGAAACATCTCCCTCACAGCTGGATAGCACGACTTCTGTCCAGGAACGGGCCCTGCCGCAGCCTGTCTCCCCACTGAGCACTGCCACAGGTAAGGGGTTTGCTTCCTGGCCTCCCTCCCAGCCTCAGGGAGTGGACAGGGAGCTGGAGAGGTGGCCCAGGAAGTCTCTCCTTGGAGACTGCTGTTCCTCAAGGAGGGCGTGGATTCTTCTGGGAAGTGCTCAGAGGTTGGGCCGTGATCGAGGAGGAGGATGCTGAGCCATACAGAAGGGACAGGGGAACACGGGGTCATACTCCTGGCCCTGTATGTTGTTTCCCCTCTGATGGAGGGGAGACCCTGCTGCCAGGCTCTTCCTGGGGATATGGAATGGTCACACGTTTGCCAGATGTTTCTTTTGGTTCAACCCTGAAGTTGGGTTTCCCTGCTGCACAGCAGCTGATGCTGAACCCCAGAGGCCCTTCTGTCCCTAAGGGAAAACTGCTGAGTGGGTTTGGGTTGGGTGCACTGCCTCAAACACCACTTCCAGAAGCAAGGAATTAACACCTATTTTGATTTCCAGAAGTGGGGCTGTGTTTAGCTCCAGCAGCCCCAGGAGACATCTGCTGCTGGACATGAGAGTGGTGGCTGGGACTTGCCTGGGGACAAGTCTTTCAGCTACAGGTGTCACAGGGGGAATCAAAAGCTGCTCCTGGGAGCTGCAGGGTCAGGGTGGAGCACAGGCAGAGCTGTTTCTGGGCAGAGGGGGCAGTTTGGTTTGAACAATCACTGATTGCCATGGAGCACAGATTGCCCACGGTGTGACCACACACCCAGAGCCGCCGTGGGTCTGCTGCTTTTCCTTGTAACTCACCGTGTTCTCCTTCACTCCCTAGGACAGTTGAGTGGGAAGCAGGTTCTGTCTGCAACGTCGGATGAGCGGGTAAAAGACGAGTTCAGTGACCTTTCTGAGGGGTGAGAGAAGAGTGGGTTTAAAATAGCCTAAATGTCTTCTTTGCCAGCGGGAACTCCCCAGCCCCCAGAGCTCTTCCTCCACCAGCACTGGGGGCTTGGAGCAGTGGCTCTGCCACAGCCATCACGTAGCTCATGGCACGGAGGCTCTGAGCTCCCTCCTCTGCTCTGAGGGGCTTTGCACACATGTTTGCTCCATGTTTTTGGGCTGCTTGCAGCAATCCTGGCCCTGTTTTGTCCCCTCTCTGTGCTGGGGAAGGAGCCATGCTGGGAGCTGCTGCTCCAGCCCCTCAACCTCTGGGCAGTTCTCTGGGGCTGTGGTGGAGCAGTGGGACTGGGAATGCAGGCACGGGGTGGCACGTGGAGAAACCACCCCCATTGCTCCCAGGGAGAGCCATTAACTGGGAAACTGGGAGCGGGAGGGACCTGGCAGCTCCACAGTCCGTGTTGTGAGCAAGGATTTGGCTCAGTCCAACCCAGGTGTTTGGAATGGGGCTGTAAATACACGAATGCAGGCGTTCCGAGTCTAAAGGGCCAAGTGCAGAGGGACTGCAGTGTCAGCTGAGCCTGTCAGCTGTCACATTAAAAGGGCCGCAAAGATTTATTGCCTATTTCCTGTCTTCAGGAATTAATTGCTTCTTGTATGGCTTAAAGCCTAAAAGGAGGAAAAAGAGGAATCCAAATATGGCTGTTGTATTTGAAGGAAATACAGAATGACCAGCAGTTTCATTAACCTGCACCAGACAACTATGTGACATTCTTGCTCCACAAAATTCCTTTTCCCAGTAGAGGAAGCGGCAGCCACATCCCTCACCCATGAATAGATCCTTTCAGTAACAGCCTTTTTTTGTTGTTGTTGTTGTGCTGACAGTGGTTTGATTATTCTTGCAGAGATTTAGCCTTAAAAAGGACCTGATTTGGGTCTTTGCTGTGTTGACCAGCACTGTGTTTGCTTGGGGAGAGGACGGGGTGGAGTGGCCACTGTGCCATGGGGGAGATGGATGTGCTGGGAATGGGGAACTGCTGGTGCTGAGGGTCAGCCCGAGGTCACGTTGGTAAAGGGCAGCTTCTCTCTCCCAGGGACTTCTTGAGTGATGATGAAAGCGAGAAGAGAAACGTGCAATCTTCAGATGACTCCTTTGAGCCTTACCCCGAGAAGAAGTAAGGGGCTCTCAGGGTGGGTGGGGGGCTGGTGCCCACCCCTGTGGGGCCAACATGTCTTTCCTTATGGCTCTGTTCCCTACACATCCCTGTCTGAGGGTCACAGAGATGTCCCCAGGTTCCCCACTAGGTTAAATTGGCTGGGCCCTCATCACCAGCCTGGCACAGCCACAGCCTGGCTCATGTTCCTGGGGCTGTGTCTGCTTCTGCTCTGCCAAGTCACAGTCAAGTGTAACAGCTGGGAACACTTTGGTGGATCTATAACCAAGATCAAGTCTTAAACCACTGTCCTGGTTCTTTCTTGGAGGGTTTCTGGCAAGAAAAGCGACAGTAAAGAAGCAAAAAAGGCGGAAGAGCCCAAAATAAGGAAGAAGCCGGGGCCTAAGCCAGGCTGGAAAAAAAAAATCAAATGTGAACGGTAAGGAGGGTCTCAGGGCTGGGCTGGGCTGCAGCCCCATGCCCACAACACCTCACACACCTCTCCTTGCAGGGAGGAGCTGCCCACCATCTACAAGTGTCCTTACCAAGGCTGCACTGCTGTCTACAGAGGGGCTGATGGCATGAAGGTGAGCACGGGCTCCCATCCTGTCCCACACTGGAGCCACTTCCATGTGAGCAGAGGATTCCTGATGGATTTAATTCCCCACCCCGGGCTGCAGGGGGCAGTGAGCCACTAAAAGCAGCCTGCTGAGTGTCCTGGCTTTTTCCAATCTGCTCTGGCTCTCCCTGTTTCTCCTGTCCTGGAGAAAAGGTCACAGCAGCCTTTGGAACAGGCTCCACTGTGTCCAGCTAAAGCCCCTGCTGCCAGGGGGACATTGGGATGCAAATCCTGGTTTTTCACATGGTAGTCTCAGTGTTTGGGGATCCAAGTTGTTCCCTGTCAGGAGCTCTGTCCTTGCCTTGCAGAAACACATCAAGGAGCACCACGAGGAGGTGCGGGAGAGGCCCTGCCCTCACCCTGGCTGCAACAAGGTGTTCATGATCGACCGGTACCTGCAGCGGCACGTCAAGCTCATCCACACAGGTGTGTCCCAGCTGCTGACAGGGCACCCAGAGCCTCCTGCCAGCCTGTCTGGGGGTGCTGAGGCTCTGAGTGGGGAGGAGACAGAACTCCTGTGTGCCTGTGAGCATGGAACGAGCTGCTGTGCAGGAGACATGAGGCAGGGGAGGGGTTCAGACTCCCACAGGGGGCGTGGGCAGCTGTCTGTGCATGGGGGACATTCCAGGAGCTCTGCAGAATCCATGACTGTGTCCTGTTTCCTGTGGCAGAGGTACGGAATTATATCTGTGATGAGTGTGGGCAAACCTTCAAGCAACGCAAACACCTCTCGGTCCATCAGATGCGGCACTCGGGAGCGAAGCCCCTGCAGTAAGTGATTCCAGTGGGGGTCAGAGGGGTCAGTCACTGACCCTGCCATGGTAATTCTGGGATACAAACCCTGCCTGGAGCTGGCAGCGTCCTGGCTGGATCACTTTAAACAGAATGGATGAGGAGAGGGTCACGGAGCACCTCTGCTATGGGGAAAAGCTCAGAGTGCTGGGTGTGTCCAGCCTGGAGAAGATTCCAGGGAGAACTTAGAGCCCCTTGCAGTGCCCAAAGGGGCTCCAGAGAGCTGGGGAAGGACTTGGGACAAAGTCCTGGAATAACAGGACAAGGGGGAATGGCTTCCCACTGCCAAAAGGCAGGGTTAAATGGGATATTGGAAAGATACTCTTTCCTGTGAGGATCATGGGGCTCTGGCACAGGTTTTGGAGTCCCCATCCCTGGAAGTGCTCAAGGCCAAGCTGGGTGGGGCTTGGAGCAACCTGGGATAGTGGAAGGTGTCCCTGCCCTCAGCAGGGGGTGGGATGGGGATGTGTTTAAGGTCCCTTCCAGCCCAAACCACCCCAGAATTCTGTGCTTCAACGAAACATCCATTCCCAACACCTCCTCCAGCCCGGCGCTCTCCCTGTCCGAGCCAGGCAGCCCCAGGTGGGTTCTGAGCCCCCTTTGGCCCCGGCAGGTGTGAGATCTGCGGGTTCCAGTGCCGCCAGCGCGCCTCCCTCAAGTACCACATGACCAAACACAAAGCCGAGGCCGAGCTGGAGTTCGCCTGCGACCAGTGCGGGAAGCGCTTCGAGAAGGCCCATAACCTCAACGTCCACATGTCCATGGTGCACCCTCTGACCCAGACTCAGGACAAAGCCAAGCCGCTGGAGCCAGAGCCCATCCTCCTCCTCACGCCTTCAGGGACTGCGGAAGGGCAGGCGGTGAAGCCAGAAGTGACTGCGCAGCCCGAGCCCACCTGAGGGCACGGGGGTGTTTTCCCAGCCCAGCCCCGTAGGAGCCGCACGGCAGCGGAGATTTTTTTAATCTACGTTTTAGTCTCCCAAAGAACTCCGTGGAATTAGCTTCAGCTTGCTCAGAAAAGGCTTGTTCTCATGCAGTGATTTCCATGCTCACGTCTGATTCAGCAGTGTTGTACTAAGAGTGTCTAATCCCAGGGGAGGGGACGTTGGCATTGTCCCTTCATGTCCCCAGCCCCACGCACACGTTGTAGAAACAGAGTTGGCCACAACTGTTCCCCTGCCTGCACAGAGGTGCCCCCGGGGGCTCAAGGGGGACAGAGGACAGTGGGACAACTTTAAGGAGACATTTTGTTTTGGAAAAGAAGGAAAACAAACAAACAAACAAAAAAACCCAACAAGGTAATTATGATTCCCAAAGCAAGTCTAAACTGAAAATTTGTAACCTTTTTATTGTAACAAGAGCTTCATGGTTATGCTTGTAATAAATTATTTACAAAGTAATTTGAAAAAAAAATGGCCCAGGTGAGAAAGGTGGCTCCTCGTGATAGGTGTAATTGAGGTGGGGGGCTGAGTCCATTCCTCAGAACAATTCCAGCTCTTCCTCCAGCTCCATGTCCACAGCAGGCTGTGAGAAGTGCAGAAGGGTGGCTGCCAGCTCTGGGTCCAGTTCCTCACAGGTGCTCAGGAGCTGGGGGAGAGGGCAGGGAGCCACTTTAGCTCTGCTTATGCTTCCTCAAAGCCACTTGCAGCAACACCGGGCCATTTTGCTGCCTTCTCAGCCAAGCACAGGCAGAGGAGGGGGGAAAACCTCCCCTCGTGGCTGTGGCTGTGCCTGACAATTCCCTCGGACAGAGCGGGACCGGCCACAGGAGGGCAGGTGTGATGTGCTGGGAGCGGTGCAGGACGTGGCCGTGGCACCGGCTGAACACCAGGTGTCCCCCTGCTCCCAGAGGTGGGACAGGGAAGGCCCGAGCTTGGCACAGGTCTGGGATCAGCGCCCGAGGAGCTGCAGCAGCGCTCCCAGCTCACACACCGGGAGGAAAGGGAGAACACTGCACCTACCGGCTGGATGTTCCCAAAGCTCTGGGCAGGGCAGTGTGGGATGGCTCCCAGCAGGAACCGCCGGGCTGCAGAGATCAGCTCCAGGGGATCCTGCACAACAGCCATGGAGGAGAAACATCACCCTCAGAAGAGAAACAGGAGCCACCACCCCACACCCGAGGCTGTCACAGCACAGAGGGCAAGGGGCTGTTCAGGGTTTGGGAACAGCCCTGGCAGTTCCTCTCTGCCCCAGGGGATGAGGAACCTGCACAAGCCCCCTCTGTTCTGCACAGGAAGGTGGGAGCAAGAGATGCTCCAAGTGCTGCTGCAGGGGAAGAGCTAAAGAATAGGATTGGTTACAAGAGGTTTTAAGCTGGAGAGGGGTAGATTTAGACTGGATATTAGGATGAAATTTTTCTCTGTGAGGGTAGGAGAGGCCCTGGCATGGGTTGCCCAGAGAAGCTGTGGCTGCCCCATCCCTGAAAGTGTCCAAGGCCAGGTTCGATGGGACTTGGAGCAACCTGGGATAATGAGAGGTGTCCCTGCCCATTGCAGGCTGTGAAACAGGATGAGGTTTAAGGTCATTTCCAACCCAAACCATTCTGGAAGTCCATGACAGGAGAAAAAAAAAAGTCCAGGCTTTGCTTACGTGCTCTGTGGGGCGTTGATCAGACTGTGGCAGGACTTCCCCTTCCACAAAGAGCTGGAGCAGCTGGATGTACATCTGGAGCGCCACCCTGAGGAAGGTCGGCTCCCTCCGGAGCAGCTCCCGCTGGAAGGAGGGGGTGAGGCTGGAGGGGTCACAATGGGCTCTGTTAGCTCTGGGTGATGGGACACACACAGGCACAGGGCAAACACAGCTGCTGCTCTGCCCTGTCTGATTTGAGTCCCATTGCATGCAGGGCCACCCCAAGAAGGAGCACAAGGCTGCAGGGACGCTTCTAGCAAAGTTCTTTAGCAAAAGGTGCAGGGCTCCTCAAACAGCACCGTGCCCTGACAAGGTGCTCTGTCCTGGTAGGAAGTACCTACAGGTGCTCACCTCCAGGCCAGCAGTGCTGTGACCTCCATTCCAGCTGCTGTGGATGCCCAACCCTCACCCACAGCCCCCCAGGCTCATTCCCAGCCCAGCAGGAGTCACCTGTAGAAGGCCAGGGGCAGGAGCCGGGTGTGCCGGGCCGAGGCCGCGCTGTGCAGGACACGGCACTTCCCAGGGTCTGCAAGGACAGGGAGAGGCACTGAGCACCTCCAGAGGGCCTCACGTCACCTTTCACACTTCTGGAGCAGCACAGGGGCTGCAGAGTTTCCTTCCAGCCCACAATAAATACGGGTGCTTGGGGGTGATCAGCAAGAGAAGCAAGTTGTCCCCTCAGGCTTTCTCTACCAGCAGGGACAAGACTGAGTTCAGTCATTCCTGATCTTCAGTTGGGTCTGCCATACTCTGGGACAGAAGCAGGATGTTCTCAGCTTTCACACAAATGTTTTTTGTGCTTCTCCCAAAGGCCCAGCAGCTCCTTCTCACAGGGACATTCCAACCCAAGGGATGGGTCACCTGTCCTTCCACCCCTTGGGGACAGGACTCACCTCTCTCTGCTGAATGGAACAGAAGTGGCCAGGACGTGCCCCTCTCTTCCAGGCACTGCAGGATCTCCAGGGACCATTCCAGAGATGTCTGAAAATCCACTCCTTCCTGGGTGTCAGAAAGGAGAGATCTCATTTCCCTTGGGCTGTGGTTGCATCAAAGCAGAAAGAAACCCCCACAGGAGACCGCACATGAAGTGCTCTGCTAAAGGACCTTAGGAATTTACCCCAAGTCTCTCCCCTCAGCTGGCAGCCTGGATTCCCCCAGGGATTCCCCACTGAGCAAGGCAGTGTCTTCCTCACCAAACCAGCCCACCAGAGGGCTCCACTGAGAGAGGGGAAAGCTGCATCGTGGAGTGGTTTGGGTTTGAAAGGACCTTAAAGATCATCCAGTTCCACCCCTGTGTCATGGGCAGGGACACTTTCCACTAGACCAGGTTGCTCCAAGCCCCATCGAGCCTGGATTAACCAAGAGATCACTGCACATCCTGCACCCACCCCACTGGAGCAGCTTCCGTCCCCTCTAACATTTCTAGTGACAACACGTCTTGGGATTATTGTGGGGTTTCTTTTTTCATTACTCATTTCACATGGATTAACCTCCCAGCTCTGTCTGCTCAAGAATCTTCTCTCTCTCCTGGCTCTTCCCCCAGACTCTCCCACGGGCAGACTGAGACCAAATGGTTATTTTTGCCCTGAATGTGCTCCCTGATCCCATCTGTGAGGTGACTCCCCAAATGGCTGCACTTCAAAGCTGAGGTGACAGCAAAGGGACAGAAACAAGCCTTCACAGGCAGCAGGATGCTCAGGGCAGGCAGCTGCTGGAAGCAGCCTGTCATCTTTGCTCCTTCACTAAATAGCATTAAACCATTTGGAAAATAATGTTCCTCCTTCCTGGGCAGCCCTTCTCCCATGAAGTACCACATTCCAGCCTGAGGAAAAACATCATCTGATAAGATGTGAGATGCTACACTAAAACTGAGTGAGATAGGAGGTTCCTGCACTACCTGGGAGGTGCAAAGTCTGAACAGGAAACTGAAAATAGTAAATCATCCAGGAGGAGAAATAAAAGTAGTGAAAGGGGAGATAATGTCAGTGAGAGGAAAACACAGGTTTAATCTGATGGGAACAGAAGGGCTTTCAGCAGGCTTGTCTGGGGTGTTGCTGATCCCTTCCTCCTGGCAGAACAAGCTCCCAGCCTTCCCAGTGCTGCTACAAAGCATTTTTGGGCAGCAAACCAAGCTGATGAGACACATCCAGTGTCATGAGAATTCCCTCAGGGCTGAACTCACCTTTGGTGCTATTCTGGCTGAGATGAGATCCAGCAGAGAGAAGAACAGCAGAGAAACAAGGAGCTGCAAGGAAAAGAGGCTGCCTGTTAGTTGTGCCTGCAGTGGTGACTTGGAACTTGGTGAATATAAACATTTCACCAGGTACATTCCCAGAGTGGACCTGGATGAACCACAGAGTGTTTCACCTGATGGGACCCCAGTTACCCCCAGCCCTCCCACAGTTCTCACTCCCCCCTGGTACCCTCCAGGAATTCTGAGGTGAAAGCTGGAGCTATTCCCTGTGTGCCAAGTGTCCTCAGTGACACCAGACTGGCAGCTTCTGGCTCCAGACAAGTACAAACAGTGGAGGAGTCAATCCCACAGGAAGAGGAGCTGCTGCCTGGAGCAATAAAACCTCCAGAGCAAACACAATGCCCAGGTTCCTCTTCAGCACTGTCACCTGTGAGCCTCTGGCACAGGGACACTCCTACTGAGCCCTGACCCTGGCTCTTCCCTGGAAAATCAACAGCCAGAACTGGGCAGCAGCCCAGCTTCCTCCTCAGCAGAGCCCTCCAGAGAATTCCCCTTGCACTGAGGTGACAGGCACAGCCACTTCTTGGACCAGACTTGGGAAAACCCTCAGGAAATCTGTCTCTGGGAATCCCAGCACAACTTCCCAGAGCCCTTAAAATGCCTGCCCTGCTGTCTCACAAACTTCCTGCGTTTCCTCAACTTTCCAGCCAAGTTGCCCAAGCTAAAATCCACAAGGACTGCTGTTGTTGGAGGGACAGGGGATCCTGGCACGCCACAGGTCAAGTCTCTGTCTCTGCAGGGCTCTCTCCAGCCTCAGTTTATAAAGCAGCTGTTGAACAGCCCTCCCAGACTTCACAGGAACCAGAGTCTGAGGTAAAAGTTTAAACTTGGAACAACTTTGCCTTCAGGATAAGAATTTAGCAACAGGCAATTTACAGCCACCTTTTATCAACTATCCACCAGCAAGATTTCCCAACGGGGATCACCAGGGATGCAGCACTATCTCAGGACAGCTTCCCTCAGTTAAAGACCTCCTATTTCTGGTTTTCAGGTGTAGGGGGAAGAGCAGACACACCAAATGCACCCAGCCTTGCCTGCTGTGAGTCAGTCCCCAGCCTCTGCAGTGCCTCTCTCCCTCGTCCTCGTGCTGGTTGCTGCAGGATGGCCCCGTGCAGGAAGGCAGCTGAGAGCCAAGGGGGGGCAGAGGCAGGGAAAGCTGCCCCTGAACAAAGGAACCTGGGAAACAGAACAAACGTGTCATGGGGTTTGCAGGTAAAAAAGGGGGAAAGTGCTGCTGCAAATGAGGAGGAAATGGGAGACCTGGGCAAAGGTGCAAGTCTGTGACTGGGACAAAAAAAATAAATCATTCTCTTCATTTTGTTCTCCCTGTAGTTGGATGCTACATGGAGACAGTTGTAAAAAAGCCAAAGTCTAGAAGCAGACAGAAGCATCCTCAAATCTCTTTTATCAGCAGTTGGACAGGCACTAACTCTATACTACAGAAGCTTATGATTATCACCTGCCACAACCTGCAAGGAGATTCTTACATAAATTCCCAGCTTCTGGAGAAAAGCTGCAGGGCACTGACAGTGTAAGGAGAGGTAAAGAAGGAAGCAAGCAGCCAGTGAGCAGCTTCAAGAGCCCAGATCCCCCAAATCCAGGGAGCAAAAGGTGTGGCAGCTCCCAGGAATGACTCAACACCATGCTGAGGCTTTGCCTAACCAGGACTCTGCCTTCCAAATTCCTTTTTCCTTATGGGGCAGCACTCTGACCCACATTGCACACAGGGCCAGACTAAATCATTATCACAACCCACTTTGAGTTTAAGCCCTACAGAGGGGTTTAGAGCTGTCCTGCAAGCCTCAGCCCAGGAGAGCATCCCATCCTCCCTGCCCCATCCCTCACACACACCTGGTACTTGAGCCATGCCAGCCCCTCAGTCTGTCCAGCTCTTCTGCAAGTGGAGCCCCAAAGAGTCTCTTCCACTGAGAGCAAAGGACTGGCTCCAGCCTTGGCCACCAAAGCTGGGGACAAAGATGGAAACCAGCAGCATTAGCAGTGGGGTGCTCAGTGGTTGGTTGCAGTCAGATACAGGCAGGTAACCCAGAGAAAGGGGGTTTTCCCCTCTCATTAGTGGAAAAAACCCCAAGTTGTACATGCACACATCAGAAATGGGAGAAATTTCATGTCCTGGAAATGCAGAGGGTCAGTTGTGACTGTGCTCACACCATGGGGCCCTGGGACTCCTCTGGCAGGACCAGTCAGAATGAAAGAACTGCTCCACAAGGGTGATGGCCACACTCAGCACTCAACCAAAACGTGTATCCCTGTGTAAAACTGCACACAAGGAGTTACACACAGGAGAGACAACAAAACCTACAAAACCTGGGATTTTGGGGCATTTTGGTTGCTTGTGATGTAACAACCAGCCCACAGAGTGTATCAGAGACCAAGAGAAGCCCCCCAAATCCCCACTCTGACACAGCCCCTGTGGCAACACCCCAAGGAGCCCAGAGCTGGGATCAGTGATACCAGGGGCTCAAAAACACCCTGCAAATCTCCCAAAGCTTTGAGAGTTTCTGTTGCACATTACACACTTGGATAATGTGTAACAAAAGCTCTCTGAGCTGGTGCTGGATTTCTCCCAGAAGCAGAGAACCAAAATGAGATCAGTCACCGCTGCAGAGAGGAGCATCACAGGACACTTGGTTTGACACGCAGCCAGAGCCTCGTTGACCCTTTCTGCTGCATCCTCACACTCCAGGCTGGCATTCAGCAGGCCCTGGAAGAGCACAAATGACCAGGATGGCTCCACACATCCCTCTCTGCTGCTCCAAGTCCCTCGCTGAGCGTGTGTAAAGTAATCGGAGAGAACTGTAGGGGTCAGCACGGCTCAGCAAAAGAAACGTGTGCCAACAGCTCCTTCCCCCACCAGCTTTGCTGCATTGTATTAAAATTCACCTCCACCACTACTTCCTCCTGCCGCTCCCCCTCATTTTCCTGGTTACTGCTCTTCTTAGAATTACATCAAGAGTTCTCAAAGGGAGGGTACAAAGGGGACACCTCGTGTGTCAGGAGGAAAGCTCTGAGCAGGGACAGTGAGGCAGAGGGATAAATCAGCATTACCCTGAAGAAGTGAGCTGTGATGTCGTAGGAGAGCGCGTACCCTCTGGAACAGACGTTCTTCTGCAGGAAAACACGGAGAGGGAAACAAAATCACCATCGCTGCCCTTTGGAACACGATTCCCTGAGAGCACTTTGGGTGTCTGGCACACCAGGAACACCCTGTGAATGCTGAGCATCATCAGCTCAGATGGCAGTGATGTGGTTTCTGTGCAGAGCAATCCCACAGAGCTGAGCTGCACAGCCCCTGCGCCCACCAGTCCAGGGTGGCAGCAGCAGATGGATTAACAGCCTTGGGGTGAACAGAGGTTTCTGGCTGTGCCCAACACGACAGCACAGAAGGGCCCGGAAAGGCCAGTCAGGATGAATAAATAGAAATGAGCTCTCCTCGGAGCACAAGGCACTGTCCTGAGGGACCTGCAAGGCAAATGACCTCCCAGAAAGATGCAGGGATGTCCCTGGATGTTTCTGAGGAGGATGAGGAGGATTTCACTCTACAGAAAAACAGTTCAAGGCCCTGGCATGACACAGGGATTGGAGAAGGGCTCATGCTCAGCCCCTTCCAAGCCCCCAGGGAAATGCTGGAGGTTTGTCTGCAGCCCACTCCACCAAACAAAGTGACTCCCAAGGATTTGCCCTTAATAGTGTAAACTGCCACCACGATTCCAAATTAATGAACCAAGAAGTCACAGAATCATGGAATGATTTGGGTTGGAAGGGGCCATGGGCAAGAACATTTTCCGCAGACCAAGCTGCTCCAAACCTGGCCTTGAACACTTCCAAGAATGGGGCAACCACACCTTTTCTGGGTAGTTTGGATGTGCCCTCCATCCCTAAATTCAAATTTAAGGTCTTCATCTAGAACATTTACCAATGAGCAATCACCCTTTGCCCCACAACACCTACCAGCTCAGAGTTCACAAAACAAAAGAAGCTGTCACAGTCCAACACTGTTCTGTTCCCTTTCCAGCACGTGGTGATCAGGGAGGATGCAGGGAGCCCCACCAGAATCCTTAGGCAGGGAAGAATGAAAATTGAGATTATTGCCAGGGAGAGAATCAGCCTCCCCATGAAGGTGTGCGACATCCAGCCTGGCTGGGAAATGGCACATGGAAACACAGCAAATTCCAGGGGGTGCCAGGGAATAGGCACCCCTTGCACAGCTGTCCCCATGGTGTGCAGTGTCACTGTCACTTGCTGTGGAATCAGAGGAGAGGACACTGCACACACCAGCCTCCCAGTGCTGCTGCAGGCCTGCACTCACCTCCTGTGCAGCAGCAGCTCCTGCTGCCTCCACAGCTGCTCTCCCAGAGCAGATCCCTGCTGGCTGCCTCTCAGTCTTCCCTGGAGAATCTCGAGCAGGAAGTGTCTCTGGGCAGCTGAGCAGGCAGGAAGCAGCTTTGGCCTGCACCTCAGCTCCAGCACCAGCTCCTGAACAAGGTGGTGGGGAAAACAGTGAGGGCCACACACCAGCCTGCTCTCAAACCCTCTTTGTTTCTCTGAAGCAGCCAGAGATCAACAAGAAAAACCTCTCCCAATCCCCACACCTCAGCTCACGCCTGAGAGCTGAATGGAGTGAGAGGTCAAGTTCAAGGACTGAACATCCACCTCAGAGTGTGAAATCACCTGCAGCCTGCAGAGAATCTCGGGGCTCACTGACATCCTCGGCTGGCCACAGCCACCCTGGTCCAGCCTGAAATTAGGGGACACACGAGGTAACTCAGCCAGGGGAAAGCACAAATACAGTCAGATGCTTCAGATGAACACAGAGCTCAAACATTGTGCTTTAAATAAGCTGTAGCTGAGGCAGCAGCTCTCCTCCAACCAACCCTCCTCATTTTCCAGCTCCAGCCACTCCCCTGGGGCATTGGTGCTTGTCTGGCCACACAAACCTGAGTTCAAAGTCAACTTTAAAAAGGGCAGCCAGACGAGGGCCTCTCTGTGGCTGCAGCCCCAGACCTCTGCCACCCAAAGCAAGATGCACAGGCTGGTGAGTCACACAGGGCCACCTCCCAGCTCCCCCTTCCAGCCACACCAGGAGGGAATGGCTTCCCCAGCCCCACGAGGGGACAAGCTCCCAGTGCACAGCCTCAGGGCCAGCACCAGGAAGGGAATACCTCTGTGAGGAGTCCAGGAGGGCATTGATGATGACCCCACACGCCTTCTCCAGGTCTCCATCACAGCCACCAGCAGCAGAAGGTGCAGGGAGGTACCTCTGGTAGATGGCCCAGTAATGGAAATCCTGTCTGCAAGTGTGGAAAAGGAGGGGATGGGAAATCTGTTGGAATGGTGCCCTTCCCTTGATGTAGAGGGAAGCTGACACATCAAGAGTGATGAGAGATGTGTGTTCAGATAAAAGCACAGTGTAAGAACAGACATAAGGAGTCCTCCAGCAGACCCCACCCAGCTCTGGCTTCCAGAAACAGGGAGGGTTTGTGACAAGGGATTTGGAAGGGCTGCACATGCAGGGTGAGCCTGCAGAACCATGGGATGGTTTGGGTTGGAAATGCCCTTAAAGGCCATCCAGTCCCACCCCTGCCATGGGCAGGGACACCTTCCACCAGTCCAGGTTGCTCCAAGCCCTGTCCAACCTGGCCTTCCCACACCTCATTCCAGCAGTGCTTGAACTCAGCACAAACCACAGCTGGGAACAGGCATTTGTATCCTGCAGCAACTGTTTATTTACTTCCTGATTTTCAGTGCTTTTCCCTAGTTTTGATGGAAGACTCTTGGATTGTTCCCTTTTCAACCCTTGGCCCTTACCTCTCTGAAGCAGAGAGAATGTCCTTTTCAGGGCACACTTCCAGCTCCATCAGCAGCCACTCTCTGAAGGATAGCTGGGAAAAGCCAGGATTTAGGAGCAGGGAAGAACAGCAAGGGAAATAACTTGTGCAGAACAGCCACCTGCTGCCCAGCATAAAACCCACTTTCACCTCATCTCCAGACAAAAATCCCACGTGGATTAAGAGACATGAAACAAGAGACATCAACCCAAGGAAGTTCCTGTGCTGTTTCTCTTATTAAAAAAAAAAAAAAAAATCAAGCTGAAAATCCTTCTGGCTTTCAAAAATTCATGGAAATCCCATAAGGCCTGTCTCACACACACCCACCCCTCTGACATTTCCAAACACACTCATCACCTCCAAGCCCAGATACCAGGGTGAACGTGTGTTATTAGAAATAAAGGTGAAATAAGCCAAGCACCTCAGTCAGACAGGCTGTGTGAGCATCAAAGAGAGGTTTATAACACTGGGGTGTTCCAGCCCTGGACACTGAGCCAGCCAAGCACAAGGAGTCATTCTAGGAACTCCACAAACTCCTCTGCACAAAGACAAACTGGTTTGAGAGGAAGTAGGTTAAAAAAAAAAAAATAAAGAGGCTTTGCAAGGGTGGTACAAAGGGAATAGCTGAGATGGTTTGAGCCAGGCAACCCAAGGTGCACAGGTGGCTCAGGGGAACACTGGCATTTAGACAAAGCACCAGAAAAGCAAGGATTTCCAGTTATTTGCCTCTCCATCACTTCACAGAGAGCACAGCAAGGAGCCAGGGTGAGGGACAGGCCTTTGCTCTGCAGTTCCTGAGCCTCCATAACTTGCCAAGCTTCCTGCTTTTCCAAGAATTAGGACACGAAAGTTTTAGCTTTAGTTTTCTCTTTCTACCTTATCATCCCCATCAAACAACACTGAGCACACATCCCAGCCCACAGGACTCAGCTGTCAGACAACTTTGCAGGTATTTAGTTCTTACTTTCAGGCACTAAAGTTCCTACAAGAAGCTTTTGATCACCAATAAGGAAATCGCAAAGGGCAGATCTAAAAAAGTGAGAATTAGAGGGTGAATTTGGGCGATGGAAAAGATTTATACCTGGAATGCTTCTTCCTTCAAGAGCTCCTGGAAGCCTGCTTGCCTCCATAAGCACAGGCTGGCTCTCCTGTAGTTCAGAGAGGGGCAGGACAGGGAACTCCAGCTCAGGGCACTTTTGGCCTCCTCACACAGGACTCCCCGAGCTTCCAAGCTCAGCCGTGGCACGAGGAACTGCAGCTGGAATAAAAACACCACATCCTGCATGAGAATGTCACAGAACCAGGCCCAGAGCCACCTCTGCCTGTGTGGAACTGCCCAACAGGCGCAGGCACCAAGAGGGGAGGGCACAGAGATGTATTTCTACACTGTTCTCTTGGTGTTAAGTGATATAGAGATGTATTTCTATGCTGTTTTCTTGGTGTTAAGTGATATTTGCACAGGCACCTGCAGCAGATAATTAGGCTGAGACTGAACCTTTCCACAGATAACAGCAAAACCTTTTCCCTTGTACCTTTTTCATCAGGCCAGGGGGAATCAAGGCACAAAAATCTTCACGAGAACAGGATGAAAACTTGCACATCAGATAAGCTGCTGCTGCAGTGCAAAACCTGAGAGAGAAAAAGGAAAGAACTCCATTGTCTGGTTGGTTCTGCCACCTCCATGAGCTCTGGAAATCCTCCACAGGAGACTTCCCAGCATCCCAAAAACCTCCCCAAAAAGGGAGGGGGTGGATGCCCCATCTCACCTCAAGCAGAAGGCAAAGGACTCTTCTGTCCTGCACACGAGCAAGGAGCTCCAGTACTCTGAAACAGAAAGGGCCTTTCCAGGAACAGGCTGAGAAACCCCAAAGCTGGCTTCCACTCCAGGAATTAGAGCTCTGCATTCACTTAAGTGGATCACAAAAGCTGCCAGTCCCAAAATATGAGCAGCACCGAGGGAAGGACCCTGGAAGGTAAAATTAGTGAAGAGCAAGAAAGATATTTTTGGTAACTTTGTAATGTTTCATTTGTAATATCCTCACATTATGTATCATTGAAACATTTTAATATTTAATGTTTTGATACTGTAATACCTCACTTTTTTTTATTGTAACATTTTGTACCAAAACACCTTTCTGAGGGGAAAAAAAACCTCAGATTTAGTGAAGGAGCAGAACATTGTTTCTGCTCACCAGCAGTGCAGCAACAATTGAGCAGATGAGAGACAGCCCACAGCAGAACTGGAGGCTTCTGTAATGCAGCAACTTGAAATAACTCACTGCAAATTCAGATTTTGGGGATTCTCAAGGCTTCTTAGCTTCTCTGACAGCTAATTTAGTCTATCAGCCTCTTATTTTCACCCTTGCAATATCACTGGGTAGAGGAAATAAACCAAGGAATTCTTTAATAACAAAACCATGCACTGCTACAGCCCAGATAGGAGTACCTTAATTTTATTTTTAAATTTTTGCAACTGAATTATTCAACGTGGAAGCTTAGGAATGGAGCACTCTACCATTTTTCTTTTGTCCCTTTCCTAAACTTGCCTATTTTAGCTTCTGTCCAAATGTCTCAGAATGCATTAACCTTCCACAAGTAGTATTTCTGTAGGGAAAAATTCTCCTCACGTTCCTGAGGGCAACTTCATACTCTTTGACCAAACCAGGGTATTTTTGGGAAGCCTGGAGGGCAGTGAAGTCCCTCCACAGACAGCTCCATGCCCCCCAGCTCAGGAAATGGAGCAGGATGGCTTTTAGCACCCCAGGATTCCAGCTGGAAAAACTGACCTGATGATAAATCAGCTGGCAGAGCCTGCCCAGGAGTGCAGGCAGGAGATTCCTGTGTCCACACATCATCTTCACCACCAAGGAGAGGCACGGGCCCTGCCTGCAGAAGGGGAAACCACAGGCTCATTAAATTAATCCCCAGCACAGGAATAGGTAATTGAAGATGTTTAAACACTCTGGAGCTGACCCATGCTGGTCTGTAAACACAGCACAATTATCATTCCATTCGCAGGCTCAAAGGAAGGGGCACTTTTGGGGTACCTGAGCAGAGAACCCCAACAGACACAGCCCCAGCAGTGCCTTGCCTCGCACAATGGATGGCACCTCAAACACTTGTTGTCATCTCAGAAGGCCAAAGTGGCCTCTGAGGTGACAATAAGGACAAGGGGAGCTGCCTGGGCCAGAGGATAAACAGAGGCAGAACAATAAACGGGATGGAAAAACAAAGCAAGAAGGAATTTCTATGACAAGGCCGTGCTGTAAAACAAGGGCAGGGAGGGATTTTCCCACTCAGATCACAGAAAAAACCCATCCTCAGAGGAGACCAGGCGGGAGCTGTGTTTAGACACCATTTCCTGGGACTCTCTGTGTGTCACAGAGACTTTTCAATCAGGTTTTTACCGGTGATTCATCTGCTCCAGGGCAGAGAGAGGGAAGGATGCCCTGGCTGCCAAGGGGAGCACCAGGGCAGCTGGGATCCCAGCCAGCTCCTCAGCACGGCGTCCTTGTTGCCCAACAAAGTGATTTTCCACTGACACGTTGCCCATAATGTTTACAGGCTCTGCTACACCGAGGAGGAGCTGAGCAGCAGCAGCAGAGCTCCCAGGGGCAGGGCAGAGCTGCCTCTCCTCCTCAGCCAGGCCAGAAGCCACCCCAGTCCTTGCCAGGGGGAAGGAATTCCAGGATAAAAGGGCTTGGTTTCATTGCCATCCCCCATTGCTGGGCTGGAACACCCCAGCACTGTTTGTGGGGGGTGTTTAATCCCTGTCACAGAGCACAAAGCAGAGCCAAAGGCCACTTTGCTGAAGGGATCTGTAACAACAGAGGAGAAACATGTTTTATTTACTCATATACATTCATTCTTGGCGTGCAGAGGCTTCACCTGCAGCTGCCAGCCTGGCACGAGGGGTTTGAACACCCAAAGTCCCTCCTCAGCCCTGCACAAGTGCTGGAATTCTGGTTATCACCCACTTTTGGTTCTCCTACTCTTTGACTCCCATCTTACCTGTCAGGAGGGTTAAAAGAGGAAGCAGCTAGCAGGGTTTGGCAGAATGATGTCAGCAGAAGATCAACAACCTGGAATAAAAAAGCACCAGGAATAAACCTGGAATAAAACCCACACTGCTGACTCCTGATTGTCAGGCTGGATACCTAAACCGAGTTTTCTGCTTTGTGTATATTACATTTCCTGACATTAAAACAAGGAAACAAATTGGTTCATGAGATTCACTCCAAGTTCTCCAGATCCACTGTCACTAAGGATGGAAAATCAAGCCCATGACAGGCCAGGAATGACCCCAGCACACAACAAACACCAAGACCAGGCTGTTGAGGAAAGCCTTGCTCATCACAAGACTGCTCTGCTAGAAAATATCTCCAGATCCTGTCATGCAGCAACTTCCAGGTGGTTAAAACACAGGGATAGTCAGTGCAGGGCAGGATAAGGGAGACAAAAGGAGAAATGTATTTCCTGCTCTGGGCAGACAAAGCCTTTCACACCTTCCATCCAGATGCATTTTCCCCTGCCCAGCCCCGCTGTTCCCCAGCCCAAGGCAGATGGTACTCACACTCTGGTGGCTCGGTGCCAGCCTGGGGGCAGGGACTGTCACTGGGATTGGGGAATTCAAAGGAGCAGCTTCATTCTCCTCGCTGCTGTCACCCAGGACACCGCGGAGCCTCTCGGAAACCAGGGCGGCCTGAGCTGCCACATCTGCGGGGAGGGGACAGGGACAGCAGGAGTGAAACATTTACAGCCCCCCACAGCAGCAAGAACAAGCACCATATAAACTAATCAATCAGAGTCAAAACTATGTTAGTAAAAGCTTCAATAAGCAAAAAATGTTGGCTGGGACACAGGGGATCGGTATCAGCAGCATTATTTTTTTCCCAGTATTATTTTTTCCCAGTATTATTTTTTCCCAGTATTATTTTTTCCCAGCATTATTTTTTCCCAGCATTACTTTTTCCCCAGCATTATTTTTTCCCCAGTATTACCAACACACCTCAGGGACAGTTTTCACACCAGAGAGGGAAATGCTTTCCAAAATTTCCAAGACTTTTCCGAGTCAGCAGGTGAGCCCCAGGAGTGGGGCAGCAGAGATTGGTGCGATTATCACCAAGATAAACCCCAAATTAAGCATGGGAATACATCAGACATTAAAATGTACATATTCATAGCTGGAAGGATTATCAGCTTTGAAGGATTACCAGCTTCAGGTAGCAGTGGCAGTAACTCCTGCTGTGGCTTTGGCCAGCACCAGCCACACTTTATTCAGGCAGTTTTTGGGACAGTCAAAGAGAAGCAGCTCCCTCATACCTTCCCACTGAGCCTGGTCCACAACCAGAGTCCTGAGCTCAGCCAGCTCAGCCTTCAGCTGCTCAAAAGGCTCTTTGGAATGGCTGGGCTCTTCTTTGGAGTCATCTAGACAAGGAGGAGAGGAAACGCATTCAGCAATCTCTGTAGAAGCAGAATTTACTTTTCCTGAAGCTCTAACAAAACCCCAAACTGTCAGTCTGCCACACACAGAGCTTTGTTTTTACCCTCAGAATGTGCTATTGAATTAATAATTTATGGGTTTACGCCCAGTTGCAAAAAAAGGAATTCAGTTTTTAAAGATGAGAGGCAAAAAAAGTCCTGCTTTCAGAGTTTTCTTCCCACTTCCTTTAGCTCTGCCCCTCCCAGAAACATTTGCTGTCCTCAAGACTGGAGTGAGGCTCAGGATGCAGAGACAGACATTACAGCATTGGATACACCCTCAGCTTCTCCAGATGCCCCATGGCTTTTTATTTAAGAGAAGGAATAAAAGGAAATTCCTTCTACCACTAGAAAGAGATGCCACCAGCAACTGCCACGGCCCCAAAACCCCCCCACAGAGTTTTCCTTAGACAGGAACAGCTTCTTGTACAGGAATAAATCACCCAGGAGCAAGAACAGCAAACAGCAAAGGCTGAAATTGATACTGGTTGTAAACACGGTGTAAAATAAGGTGTTGGGAGCCCACTGAGCCACAAGAGTGAGCACTGACAGTCGGGCTTTGGGGCTGCCCAGAGCTCAATCCTGCCCCAAATCCCGGCTGTGTGCTGAGCCCAGGGATGGGGCAGGGAGCAGGGAACAGGATCAGAGTGGAGGGGACAGGAGGGGACACGGCAGTGCCACTAGAGGTCAGTGGCAGCGCGGGGAGCCCTGCGGAGCTGCGGATCCATCCCGGTCCATCCGCAGGGATCCCATCCCGCGGTTGCCAGGCCAACCCTGCAGCCAGCCCAGCTCAGCCCAGCCCAGCCCAGCCCAGCCCAGC
>VWZU01001784.1:240817-260561 GCA_013397095.1 Sterrhoptilus dennistouni
CCAGCCACAGCATCTCCACAAAGCTCCCAAGGCCCCCCAGCAGGGCTTGGCCACAGATTTATCTCCATAGGCAGAGCCTGAATCTGTAACTTATCCCCATCACGCTCTGGGAACCAGCTCTGCCCTCCAGCCTGAGCTTTTTTATTGTGTGTAAACCATTGGAAGGTGCGTTTGAAACACTCATTTGCTGACAGAGACACCAGAGCTCATTAAAAACCCTCATTAAATATCCATAATCCTGCCCCAGTAAAGCTGCAGCAATGGGACCCAAAATCACCTCCCACCCAAATATAATAAAACAGGAGCTGCAATCCCTTTCCCAACCCCCCCCCAGATCTCCCTAATCCCCTCTTAAAAGGGGATAGCAGGAGTTCAGACAGCACAAGTGCTCATTGCACAAGGGATCAGCACAGCAGGCTCCCAGCCCTGAGCAGCTCAGGCTGCAAACGCTGATTCATGGAAAGGTCTTGGAGGTGGAATTCAGCCAGCTCAGGCTCAGGCATCATCTGCAGCCTCAGCACAGCACAGAGCTCCCAGGGATTGCAAAAAATCCCACCCAGGCAGGGCTGGCAGAAAAAGCTATTGCAGGTGTAAGAATTTAATACCTCGGTACAACATAAAGGATGTAACACTTATTTATATGGATTAAATACCTATTCAGCCATAAATCTTTGAAAATTTTCAGTTCAGGAGGGCAGCAATGGAAAAAATTAACGTTTCATATTGATCCATAAATAAATGTGGTATTTTTTTTACCTTGTAACACCTTCTCTTTCATAGCATGACAGGCTTGCAGGTATGTGGAGTACAAGTTTGAAGGTATTTTATCAGCTCTGTGAAAAAGAAGAGATTTATTATCCTGCACGACCACAAACTGCAGCTTTATTAAATGAGCACAAACAACAGCCCTTCTATGAAATGTAATTAGAGGGACTCTGAAGCATAAAGAGCATCTGAAGCATTTTTTCAATCATCTGACATGAGGGGCAGAGATTTCCAGCCAAGGCTTTCACAGCAAGCATTGCACACGTGTAGCACACACAAACCCCACACTGTATGTGTCACTAATTTATATTTTAATGCCTATTTCATATCTAGTTGATGTCAAAAATCCCGTAAGAGTGTGAGCAGCATCCACAGATGTAAAACATGAACGTGCAGAGGCCAAGGTGTCACCTCCTCTCTGCTAAAGAGCACGTCCCACGAGGCTCCCCAGAACTCAGCTGCTCCTCTTACAACTTTAATTTCACTAAATGGCCCAGTCTCTAATTTTAGAGGCAGACTGGAATGACGAGGCAGGACCAAGCACCTCATTTGCAGGCAGCGTTGCAAACATTCCTCCTTCATGAGAGGTTACAGAGGAACTACTGGATGCAAACTAAAGCTGTTGCTGCAGTGCAGAAAAGCACTTTTAAACGTGCATGCAGGGCAAGGCTGAGTCCTGAGAGGAGCTGTGTCCTGCTGGAGCATCATCCTGGTGTCCCTTGAGCATTAATAGACATTTAAGTCTCATCTTTCACTCCCCGCTTTTCCCCTCCCAAAGAGTCTTTCAACAGAGGGAGCTCATATTCCTGGTGAAATTTTATATTCAGCTGTATCCTTCAAGATTTGCATAAAAATGTACAGAGGGACTCGTAAATAATGATTTCACAGTGACCAGAGGACTGACTACAGACCTGAAGACTACACAGATAAACTCCTCCATGCACAACCTGCAAGCCACAGAGCTGGGCCACCAAGCCCTGCCAAAAGGTTGGTTGTAACCAAGGTGTCAAAGCCTCTGATAATCTGATATCAAATGGCCCAAAAAGAAAGCCCAGCAGCACAGAAAAACAACACTGGGATGGATGTCTGAGTACCTCTTTAAGGAGTCTATAAAAGCCATGAGTCCATCTGGGGTTTTAGGGAGCTGCAAGAGAGGGAAAGGCAGGTCAGGGGCAAAATTATCTGTGTACAACACACAGCTAATGGGAGGGGCAGAGAAAAAAGCCAAATACTGACCACACGGGGCCTGAGCAAAGCTGGAAGGAACCAGGAAGTGTAATATGGTCGTCTGAAAATGCTGTGAAAATAAACAGAGCAAAGTATTAACGATGCCAAAGGTCCAAAGTGCCATCTCCACACCTCAGGAGTTAATTTGGCTCCTGCAAATGCAGAATGTTCATGGTAACAGGAATAACCATGGACAAAACAGGTTCAGATTAGCCAAAGGTTTTTAATTTCTTTCTTTATGCTTTTTATTGTAATAATTTTGGACTTCTTTTGCACAGAGGAATGTGCCTTTTCACTCTCCCCACAAATATCCTCTGTTAAGATGACTCCTCAGGAAGTGGGAAGAACTTCCCCAAAGCTCCCTTGCTCACATCCTCAATTTTTCTTGTTTCCTTCTTTTGATGCAGACTTGCCTTCCACAATTAACGTTATTATTATTAATGTTATTATTCTTGCTAAGCCCAGGAGGAGCTGAAAAGCACACAGTACCTGGCTTCTATCACAGAGGTTGGGATCTTCCTGGTGTTTTCAAATATCTGAAGGGCCTTTTCAACATCACGGAGTGCCTGGGCCTGGGGCTGCCTCACATGAGAAGTGAGAGAAAGATGTGAGAAATGGAGGCTGATGATAAACTTACCTTTTCTGTTCTGATTTTGCTTTATTGTGATTTTGTTTTAGTTGTACGTGTGGAATTCAGAGACATCATCTCCACTTCCAGCCTGTGCCTGCAGGCAGAGGCACTGACACCCCGGGTTTCTCTTGTTTGAGTTGTGAGACACCAAGTTTCTCAACTGACAACCAGATCAGGCTTGGAAAAATTAAATTGAATCTTTGCTTGTGCCTGTGAGTTCATCACAGGACTGGGTTTCTTTATTATATTCAGCTACTCTGCCTCCAGCCTGTATTTCATGTAATCATGTAAGTGAGGCCTCTTCCTCTGATCAAAATGTAGGAAGGAATAATTAAAACAATCACTTCCTTCTAAATTACTGTTGTCATCCAAAATTTATCATGAAGCACAGTGTGAAACTGCAGAGCGTAGATTCCATCCCCCAAATCTCCTTTGAATATCCACACTTTGGTCCCACACCACAGAGATGGAGTGCTCCACCAAAAAAAAAAAAAAAAAAAATCAAGATACCTATAAAATGTGAGTCCAGTTTTCACGAAAACTGGGGAGATCCTGTATTTATGGCCACTAAAACCTCTGGCTTAAAGCTGGAGACTTGGCAGCACACTCAGCTTTGGAATAGCAGGGAGGTTGATAACCTCAGTGCTTTTTCAGAGGAAAAGGGAGACAGAGCAGCAGTACCTGCACAGCCTCATCAGTGGCAGAGAGATCTTCATAGAGCCCCATGTCCTCTATGGCCACCTGTGTGAGGGCAGAGGGTCACACACAGCAGGGTTTGACCCATCCAGAAAGAATTCTCCTCAAAAGAGACAATCTTTCCTGACCTTGAGGTCGGCCAGTCTGGTTTTGGCCAGAGTGATGTACTCCAGGAGCAGGGGCCGGTGTTTTGTGGGCACAAAAGGCGGGTACATGATGTGCACCTGAAAGGTGAAAATCACAGCAAGATTTGCCATTGCTACAGAAAATCCAGGTAAAATCCTAGCTAACTAATCCTGACTAATGTTTACCTCAAATATTCCCCAAAGAAGGCATTATTGCTTGGTTAAGGATCAATCATTTTCATGGCAATGACATCATTTTCCCCAACAACAAACAAACAAAATCAGTGATGTGCTTAAACTTAATTCCATGAAAGGAACTCTCCCCATCAATAAAATAACCTTGTCCTTCCTTATTTCAGGAAGAAAAGGGTGTGAATAATGAACCAGAAGTAATCCAATTACTATAACAACATTTGTAATGGGCTGAACCTACTGAAAGGCACAAGGACAGTCACTCTGGGGCAGTTCTGTCATCTCTGTCAGCACCTTCTCACCTTCAGGTATGGGGCAGCTTCAAAGGGCACCAGCTCTGACAGGAACTCAAAGAGGAAGACCAGAGATTTCTTACTGCTCCCATGGTGGCCACCAGCATTGCCAAAGGAAGCCTAAAACAGGGGGAAATGGCAGTACAGCCTTTCAGCACGGAGAGGATCCTCATCCAAGCAGTGCCATAACTGAGCACACCAATCCCAAAAGTCTCATTTCTGTCAGCAGAATCTTTCTGGAGAAAAGTCTCCAGAGAAAGTTTATAGAATCATGGAATGGTTTGGGTGGGAGGGATCTTAAAGACCACCTAAATCCAACCCCCTGCCACATCTTCCACCAGCCCAGGTTGCTCCAGGCCCCATCCAGTCTGGCCTTGGACACTTCCAAGGATCCAGGGGCAGCCACAGCTGCTCTGGGCACCCTGTGCCAGGGGTGCCAGCTCTCCTGGAGCCCCTTTAGGCCCTGGAAGGGGTTCTGAACTCTCCCTGGAGCTTCTCTTCTCCAGTGAGCTCCCCACAGCTCTCCCAGCCTGGCTCCAGAGCACAGGGGCTCCCTTGGATCATGGTGACTTACAGAAGTCTCTATGGAAATTTGCTGCCATGAGAACACTTAAACAAGGCAACTCTGAGATGCACCAAAAGACTGAGATTCATGAGGGAACCACAAATCTGCAGGTTTCTACACAGGTTTATCTGGGCTTTCTAAGGAAAACAACCAGTCTGAGACTACAGAGAACACAACCAGTTTACCTTCTGATACCTCCTGGACGCTCTATCAGCCAAAGCCAAGCTTAGATTTGCAAACTCATACAAAGGAATTTCCAGGTTGGATTTACGAGGAGATTTGCATCCCTAAAATACCCACCTGTTTACAGTTAAAAGCAACAACCAATTACCTGTAAGGTCAAACACAGCAATTACAGCTGCATGCAAACCTCCAGGAAACAGGAATGCTTCCTCTGCCATAACCCCCAACTTATGCAATAAAAACAGTGCTGCTTATCAAGATACTGAAATCCATCCAAGATGATGATAATAACAGGAATTACATGTCTGCATTCCTAGCAAATAACTAGAACAGGCAAGGTGGACTTAAAAGATGAAAGGAGGGAAAGCTGGGGAAAGCCAAACTAATTTATTCTTTGCAGACACAAAGGCAGTAATAAATATTCAATCATTCCTAATATCAATACAATCATTTGTACTTTTCTTTTTTATTTTTCTTCCCTTTTCTCATTCCTGGTTATCCTGTCTGGATCAAGTCTTTCCCCACGCAGCAGAACATTCCTTATGCACAGGCTGCCTCACACAATTAAAACAAAGCTCACCCAGGCTTTAAGACTTTAAGACCAGGCTCACCTCACTTTAAGACTGAGTCAGGCCTCCCTTAGTCTTACCTTAAACCACTCAGAGTAAGGCATGAAGACAGCAGGGCCCTCCAGAGCAGCCTGACGAGCAATCAGGAATGCAGTGATCATATTTTCCATGTCATAATTCCCAAAGGCCTTTAGCAGGAGATGGCTCAGTAGATCTAGGAACATAAAACAATAACCTCACACTTTGCTCCTGACAACAGTGCTGTATTTTTTTTCTGCAGTAAATGAAGACAAATATCTGTGATAAAACATAAGGCAGGACATGTATTGCAGCCTGGAGAACCTCTGGGGTCTGATTTTATTTATTTTTTTTATGCACTTTCAACTGTCAAACACACTTGGATTCCCTGCAGGGAGTCCAGCACTGGGATAATTAGTAAGGAATTCTCACCAACAAGCTCTGCTAGCAAAGGTGAGCTAGAACTAAGGCTCAGTTAGTAATGAAGGTAATTAGCAATGAAGGTAATTATCAAACAGCCACCCTGGGCTGTACACAGAGTTTGGGAAGTGGCAGGCACGAGGGCTGGCATTCACATCACCACGGATGTGGAAAGTCTGAGTGGAAAAACAGATGTGCTGCTGCTCTTTTCCCTGCAGGAACCACCCTGGTGGGTGACTCCCCTGCTCCCCACCCCAGCAGCAGGGCACACAGCAGGCTGGCAGTGCCCACCTACCCTTGAAGAGCTGCTCAGCCTCAGCCTGGCACACCACCAGCGTGGACACACAGGACAGGACGTGCTGCCAGTTCACCTCGTGGGTCTCCAGGACCTGCTGCAGCTGGCAGATGGATTCCTTCACACTGAATGCCACCAACAGCTGGAGGAGTGATGGGAATTGCTGTTAGCTTGGACATACAGCCACAAGAAAGAGGGGGAATACAGACAAGACTGGCAGGCTTTTCTGTGACTTTTTCAAGGTATCCTGCAGCTTTTGGTCAGCTTCCCAGGCTCAAACATCAGCCTGGACTGGAACCAGCATCAGCTACAATAAACAGTAAAACTACAATTCTTTCAGAATCCATGTCATGTTCTGTACCAGTGAAAATTCACATCTCCAATCAGCATCTTTGTTCTCATTAAGTGCTTTGCACTAGCAAAAACCACTGTAGCTCTTTTCCTTCATGCTTCCTCCTCCCAGAGTTTCTGGAAATTAGTTTGGATTCTGCAACTGGATAATGTTGCACTAATTTCCAATAATCTGATTTCAGGTATCTCGGTGGATACAAACCCAACATAATAAAGTTTCCTGAGTGACATCAGGCAGATGTACCTTGCGATACAGAGCTGTGAGCAGGGGGGAAGTCCTGGTAAAGCTCCATTCCTTCTGCATCTGGATGGCATCAGACACTGCACCCACAAAAAGAAAACTTCAGATTTTAAAACACGTAAGTTTTCTCTTGTGCAGCCATTAAAAACTGGAATTGTGTCTCCCATTTGTCTTTGGAACACGGGCTGTGGCACAAGGACTGGACTGGCACTGTCAGCCCAGAGCTGTTTCCATGATCACACTGTGTAGGCTGACATGGCACACGCACAGAGAACCAGCAAGGAATCAGCTTTTCCCTCATTAACCTCTTTCATCTGGGGGCCAGCAATGACACAGCTCTCCCACACAGCAGACAAGCAGCTCCAGGGATTTTATAATAGATTTCATAGCTCAAAAATATTTCCTTCCTAAAAACATCAAGCTTCACAATTACCGATCTGGACCAAGAAGCAAAATTTTCTCCTCAACTATGACCCTCAGATGATTTTCTTTTTTTGCCTGATTTGGTACCCTGCTTCTACAGACCTCAGAAAGGAGCTAAGAAGCCTGGAGGCTGCTCTGGCTCTGGGTCCTCCAGGCTGTGCTCCACTCAGTGTGGGACAGAGCTCTGGACACACCAGGAGACACCTGGAGATACCTGTCCCTGCCCATTCCCACCTTTCAGCACAGGGTTGTAGGTGAGAACCTCGGTCAGGGTGTGTCTGAAAAACTGCCTCAAGGAATCCGGGTGAGCCACACTTCCATAGAGTGACACATTGAACACATTCAGCCTGCAAAGGACAAGGAAATACCAGGGACAATGGCAGCCAGGTACTGATTAAATATGATCAGCCAGGTATTGATAATATATGCCCACCAGCTGCTGATGTCATAGGAACAACCAGGTGCAGCTTAGGGTGAACGACTGATTTTTATTCTACATCCATCTTCTCAAATTGCCACAAATATATACTTTTTAGTATGTATTTAAAAAAAAAAACCAACAACTCATGGTTACTCAACACTACACAGCCATCAGATTTACAAATGTGAGTCTGTGCACAGGGCTGAAGGTGACATGTACAAAGCAGTTAAATAAAACAAATCTGGAGGCAGGAATTGGAGATGATTTCACCTTCCAGATGCTTTTGCTCAGAAGCAGTGAGAAAACTTGATGGGGAATTTCTGGCACGACAAGAGGGAGGTCCAGGGTTGGCTCCAGCACTGCCAGAACCCACTTTCCTACCTGGCCCTTATCTTTTTTACAAGCACTTTTGTCTGCACATATTTTATTAGAGGAGAATACCAAGCACTGGGAGGGGCGTGGGGTATGTAAATAAGGAAAAAACACCTCACAACATTCCTCTTATTTCAGTAAGAAGTGCAACAGTGGTTAAAAGCCTCCTCCTGACACTGTTTGGAACGTTTCTTACCAGACCCTCACAGCTTGCACCATGGAAACATCTTCCTGCTTCTCTTTACCAACAGCATCCAGCACCCCTGGACCCCAAAACACACAAAAACCCAATGAGAAAAGAACTGTGACACTAAACCCCACACGGGAACTAACAAGAATGAGCAATTGGGGCCCCTTTACAAAGGTGACCCCGCTAGGGAAATGTGCAGAAATTTAGCAGAAGCAGCTAAATTCTTACCAGATTTTTTTCCAAAGTGACACAGAGACTCAGAAACTATTACCACTGACCTTGAACCAATTTAAAAACATCCCCCAAGAACGTGCTAATAATGAAGCCACCTAAAAATGCATCTAAATCAGTATTTCGTTTCCAAACCCAACCCTGAACGCATCTGTGAGTGTGAGCATCGTGAAGCCTTGTCTGGAGGCAGGGATTTGCACAGACTGAATTAACCACCCCGCAAACCAGGGTCCGAACAAAAAGCAGGCTGGGGGAGGGCCACGCCTTTGCAATGTGCCATTTGCATAGCAGGAATTCCTTTAAAAGCTCCTTCTGCCCCAAAACGACGGGGAGAGATCAAACAGGT
This sequence comes from Sterrhoptilus dennistouni, assembly GCA_013397095.1. Taxonomy (NCBI): domain Eukaryota; kingdom Metazoa; phylum Chordata; class Aves; order Passeriformes; family Zosteropidae; genus Sterrhoptilus; species Sterrhoptilus dennistouni. The sequence goes on from VWZU01001784.1 coordinate 249,372, forward strand.
TGGTGGCAGCTTGCGCAGCGCGTTGTCTTGGCGATGATCAGCCCACGGCACCGGGAGCCCACAGACTGGGAAACCCTTTGCTTTGCAGTCTGCTGCAGCAGCACTTCTGCTTTGTGCCATCCCCGCCTTGAAAACTCTCCTCTTTCAACCGTTAAAGGAGCTTGGTTTGCGTGTTCAAATCATTTTGTATTCAAATAATTTGAAAAGGAAATTTACTGAGCAGGGGCAGCAAACCAGGCGTCCCTCACACACCACCACAGCTTTAGGATGTAACACTCTCCTCTCCTGCTGAGGAATACTTTAAGGTTAAGTAGGGGAGAATAAAGCAAAGGAGATAAACTCAGCTTATCTTCAGGCACAGCGGTTCAACACTGCCAAATCATTACAGCGAACTGCTCCCATGCTACTCCCAGCCTGTCCTTCTCCTCCCGTGAAGGTCTTCAGTAACAGGGAATTCTTTTACATTAAAAATCCTAATGTTCTCCAGAGATTAATGAAGTGAGACCCTCCGCCCCCCCCAAAGGTGACCCAAAAGTATGGACTAATAAAATACCTCCTATAAACCTCAGGTAATGCATTTTGCAGGCACCAGGCTGCGAGTGTGGCAGCGCAGGCTGCGCAAACGGGGAAGGGCAAATGAAGAGCAGGATGCAGACTCCTGTCTGCCTGCCAACAGCCTGCTCCTCCTCCTCCAAAATCCCTGCTCCTCTCTTGAGAAGGGCTGGTTTGCAACTGTTAAAGGGCCACCTGAGATGGGATCCATGCATATTAAATAATAAAGCACTTCTCTTGCAGCTTTCCCTTTTTAGAAGGGCTCACGAGGTCTGTGAGACGTTTCGGTGTACAGACAGTGAGACCTGGGGCAAGGGATGGGGCTGGCAGTGCCCACAGGGATGGAGGGGAGGTGGTACGGCCTGGGATGGGGTCACCTTACAGCAGGGAGAAAGCAGCAGCCTCTGCAGCAGCATTGAGCAGGAAATGTGCCAGCAGGGAAAGCAGGGAAGTGCTGTCACTAAGGAGACAGGAGTGACAGCAGCTGCACAGTGACACCAGCCAGGGGTGTGGGACACAGGAGAGGTGTAAGGAATGTGACAGCAGCAGGTACAGCATCTCCCCGTGAGGATCAGCTGTGGCACAGGACAAAAATAACCTCTGTGTGAGTGTGTTTAGTCTCTCTGCGTCAGGATTTGCTGGTAAATCAGGAGCTGCTGCTGCCTTGAGCCCTCAGCAGCGGCACCAGGGCAGCTCAGGCCAGGCCAGGCACGTTGCAGCTCATGAACACTGGTGTTTAAAGGCTACACACCTACACTAGATGTCTTTGCTCAGCACAAAAATAGAGGTTTCAGAAAACATTAGCCTGCAAATCCAAACGGTGAGTCAGCAAAATGGCTCATACTGCTGTCAATTTAAAATTTAATTTACTAGGCAGAGAAAAAAAAAATAAATCTAAGCAGCAAAACTGATCCTAGCCTAACCTCTGTGCTCCACCTGCTCCCAAGCAAACCTGTTAAAAATCAGGAAAGTGGGTTAGGTATCTATATGATGTTACAGCTGGGAGCAGGAAAAAAAAAAAAAAAGTAGCATAAAAGGCAAGAAATTATCTGCAGTGTCTGGAGACACTTTAGGAGAACCACAGAGAAAAACAGAGGCAAATAAAATCAGTGACATAAATATTATGCACAACAGCACAGACAAAGCAGCCAGGCAAAGGGTTTCTCCTTAGGGATTCAGCAGTGAGCAAGGAACAGAAGTCTTGGAAACAGCAGTGGCTGCACAAAGCTGGGATCACAGCAATACTTACATGCCAGCATCCTCTGTAAGACAGCACGGCAGATCTGTGCAAAATCAACAAATTAAGGGGTTTAGAGCTCTAAAGAGCTGCAGTTCAATGCAGAAAAAGTAAACTGACTCGAAGAGTTTTGTCCCTGTTAAAGCTTCATTTTGACTTAAGGCTCTGCAATTGAACAGATAAAATAGACAGAAGGGCAGCATTTTCCAACCTTACAGCATTCCTTGTCTCATATTCAAATGGAAGAGCCAAGCAGTCCAGGTGAAAGGAAGTCTAAAAACCCCTTGATGTGCCACTTCGGAGCAATTCTCCACTCAAAAAGTCTCAGTTCTGGTTTCACCATTTCCCCCACTCCAGCACCTGTACCACCAACCCTCCCCTTGCAGCCCCAAGCTCTGAATTGTTTGTACTCAGCAAGAGCCAGAGATAATTGGAATTCCTTTATTAAAGCACCATTTGCAACCAGGTTCACTTTGTCCTTACGTGGGCAACCTTCTGGAATTCCACCTTCCTCCCCAGCTCTGGAGCCTGCTCAAAGCCATGCTGGAGAAACACGATGGCAAAATCTGCAAATCAAGAAGGAACTGGTGTTCCAGCATCCCCTTTGCACCCAGGTCACTTCTCCTCCCTCTCCCACCTGTCCCAACAGTCTCTGAAAAGAGACTCAGCAGGAATCATTTACTGTCTTGGAGTAAAATTATTCCCAGGGAAAAAGAATCCAGAACTTCAAGGATTATAAAGTCTGAAGAATTTGCAGTTATGCTCCACAACCCCTGCAGAACTCAGAGGGGCTATACTTGATCAGCTGCACTGCTCCACACTCAGGCACTGGAGGGATCTTTTTTTTTTCTCTTAAATAAACTAAAAAAAAATTATAGAAATTGATGGGGGGGAAAATGGAACTCTGAAATGTTTCTGGCCCAAAATCTCTCTGGGACTTTGCAGAGTGTCACAGTGCCAGTGTATCATCCCTGAACCACACCCTTCATAATCACAATTTCTTGAGTCACCATAACTCCAAGGGATGGAAAAATTCAAATTAATTCTTTTTTAAAGGGAAAAAAATTGCTAAATTTGCCGAACATATAAAAAATACATTCCCCAGAGAAACGAGGTAAGGAAACACAAAGTGAGGCCAACAGAGTGTTGTTACACCTCTGAGCTCCTGCCCTGCACCCAGCCCAGGGCCTTGCCTGAGAGAATTTGCTGTGCCAGCTCCGTGTCCCCACAGGGGATGTCCCCAACCTGCTCACAGAGGTCACAGAGGCTGCTGCAGAGCCACTCCACTGCTGCTGGGCCTGCTGGGCTCCTGCAACACACAAAAGCACCTTCAGTTCAATCCCTCCTGCTTTCTGTAAGGCTTGGCTCTCTCCACCTGTGCACTCTGCCCTAAATGTGCCACTTGGTTTATTTAATTTGGACCAGCACGTTTTCTTTACAAGCAGATGCTTTTTATATTATTTGCTTTATAAAAAGATCCTGCAACACACACATGCAAAGGAAAAAATATGTGTGTGAAATTGTGCATCTGAGTATTTCCTCATCCCTGACATGAAAGTTTCCATTGAGAAAATGCTGCTAACAAGAATTTCAGTTCCAATTTCTAAGACACTTGGATGAAAATGTTTCAAAAAAGAAATTAAATTCTTAATCTATGCCTTTGGCTCCCTTAAATTGCTTGTGAACAGACAAGAAAACCAATATCAGAAGATCACTGGGACATTCCTTTGACACAATAAGGAGACAACCTGAAATCCACAAATGGGTGAGCTTTTAGCTCTGTGTCATGGAATAATTGAATGGTTTGGGTTCAAAGGGACCTTAATGTTCATCTTGTGTCACCCCCTCCTTGGGCAGGGACACCTTTCACTAGACCAAGCCCTGCCCAACTTGGTCTTGGACACTTCTTGGAGGGCAAAAAAAAACAAACCCCAAAATTCTTAGACTAACAATTCTCTGGAGATTAACTCCGCCAGACCAAAAAAAGTGTAAGATTTTGTGAAGATGGAAACACCCACCCTCTGCAGGGCAAGACTTTTCCTCCAGCCCAGCTGGTGGACACCAACCAACCACCACAGCCAAACTGGGCTAATTACCCCAGAATAACCCCCCCAAACCCACAGCAACTCCTAAATCCTGCTAATCTGATCCCTTTGCCAGCACCTGACTCCATCCTCAGTCCAGAATACTCATGACTAATCCCTGATTATGTTTCAATAGGCTTTAGGAGATTAACTACATCTGCAAATCCCACCCCCCCCCAGAGCCCTGCTCACCTCTCCAGCAGCTCTGCCAGGCCAGAGATGTCACTGCTGTGCAGGTGCCACACAGCCTCCAGCACTGGGGGTTCCTAAGGAGATGTCACCATCAGGTCAACCACAGCCTGCACTGGGCACTTAATATTTGGCTATTGCAAATGGCATGTGAAAAATAAAAGCTCAGTAATGTTTATTTCCAGCTATCTGGAATTAGAGGTTGTTAAAATTTAGAACTGACAATACTGGTGAGGAAAGATTATATTTCCTAGGAATTCGGGGTGGTTTAGGGTTGTAGATGCATCATCATTTTAAATTTTCGTGGACAAGTAATGAATATATTAATCTTTTTCCTCTGATATATACTAATTAATTATATTAATAATATATTAATCTTTTTCCTCTGGAATAATGCTGATACATATTAATTATATTATATTAATAATATATTATTTTTTTACTCTGGAATAATGACGATATATATTAATTAATTATGTTAATAGTATATTAATCAGCATTTCCTCTGGAAAAATGGCGATATATATTAATTAATTATATTAATAATATATTAATCAGCATTTCCTCTGGAATAATGCTGATCCTGCAGACTTAAAGGAGCAGGGATATACCTCATACCTTGACCCCAAACTCGCCCATATACTTTGTCTTCACAACCTAATTCTTACTGTAACACCCTCAGTTACAGAGTTATCTCTCACTTATCCCCGTGTCTGCCCCAGGACCAGGAGATCTTAATCAGCCTGTGAAACACACAGGTTCTATTTTCAGCTCAGGGGCGGATATTTGAGACCAGGGCACAGCCCTTTATCTGGGCAGATCAGCCTTTCCCTCCTTTCCCAGGAGAGCAGTGAGGAATCACAACGGTCCCTCTCATAAAAAAAAAAAAAAAACAAACACCTTAACTCCACTCACAGCACCACTTGTCTCCAGAGAATACACCCAAATGAAATCAAGACATCCCATTTGTGGGGCAGCACAAGCTCTTATCTGCTATCTGGTTTCTTTCTCTGTGACCTCACTTTGTCCTATCACCATTCCCAGGTAAACAAAGCAGAGAACCAGGATGGCAAAGACACTTGGAATATTGCTGGCAAAGCACACGAAGGGCTCTGCACTAAACTTGCTCTAAAATAAACCAAACGACCAAAAAACTCCACCATCTGTAAATCAGCTCATGCCTTTGGAAGGTCAGGAAAACCAATCATTCTCAGGAATTCAGAGATGAAACATCCCATGGATGAAAAATCGTGGTCTGTGACACCACAATGCTTTTCCATGAGTTCTCACCTTCATTTTCCATATTTCCTGGCAGAAGAGGGAACGACAGAACGTGTTGTTTGCCAGCAAATCCTTCACAGTCTGAAGCAAGCAGGACAACCTCTTCTGGCATCACCCCAGAAATAAAGCAGAAATAATTCCCTTTGTGAATAACACACCCTCAGAAAAAGAAACTTGTTGCTTTGCCCCGTTTGCTGCTTTTTAAAGGGCCAAATGATGGAGAGAATTCAAAGGAAAGGCCTAAACTTCTCCTCTTATACATCTTGTACTTCTGCAAGCAAATCAAACACCTCAGTGAATAACTGTGTTTGGGGCTTAATCAGAGCAGATGAACTGGGCTTAAAGTCAAACCTAAGAGTGCTGTTTTGTTGATAAAGATAAAGCTTTGCCCTTACTCTTTGGCCAGAGCTCAGCAGTGGGGCTCTCGAGGGGCTGGCAGAGTCCTGGCAGATCCTCTCCACGTTGGCCACAGCATTTTTGGCTGCCAAGGTGGCTGTGGGCACACCCAGCTTTGAGGCCTGTTCCTGCAGAACAGAGACTAAACAAAACACCAAAGCAGAAGATTCTCATCACCAGGCAAGAAACAAGACCAGAACAATGAAAAGAAACTAAAACTGGGGTTGCACACAAAGGCAAAAATTCATTATTGAGTAAAAATTCTTCCCCACGTGTGGCCTGGTAGATGCTGCTCACCTATAAATGACTCTGGTGACTCTCCCTGGTGCTCTGCCCCATCCTTCACACCTGGCTTGGCTGAATCTCCCACCTGGAAGCCAAATAAAACCAGAAAACTCTTAGATGATTGTCACACACACTTACCTGTCCCTGCCCTGATGGAGCAACTGAAGTGAAATTAACACGGAGCTCCCTTATGGGAATGGAAAAGCCCAGATTTCACTTTACAAGAGATGTGTGTTTAGTGATTGTCAGTTTATGGGGAAAAAAAAAGGAGATACAGGTCAATGTTCCCCATCCCCAGGGACCAAACAGCTCAGCAGCAGCACCAGGAGCAGAATTTCTATAATCCTTACCTTTCAAGTCCTTTCTGTGAAGCCACGAGGCCATAAATATTTGATGAAACATGTCCAAATGTTGGATCATTTTCTAGTTAAATCCCCCTTTTTCTTTTTATAAAGGGAAATATTCTCTAGAGAAAGAGAGACCCTGAACTATGGGAGATATTTGCATTGTCTGTTGTAGCTGTAAATTCAGTGTGTGAGGAGAGGGAGAACGCAGGAGAATCACAACAGTGGCTCAAGATAAGGATGTCATGAAAACTGTCATGTCAGTCAGACGTGGTTGGTAATTCAGAGAAAAGCCTGAATTGTCCTCCTGAAGATTCACAAGAAGCCAGTTCTGACATGGAAAATGTACTGGATTTCCCTCTGTCCCAAACCCAAACCACGCTTAACCATTTTTAATCTGTAAAACATTGATTTTACAGACTAAAAATCGATGGAAAAGGGATAATAATCTCATTTCTGCAACACAGAGCTTTCAACTTCACCTTACTCCTACACTGTTGGTTTTTCTTTCCATATATCACGGAAATTTGTGTTCCTGGGACATTGACCCCATTGACCAGTGGCACCCACCTCCAGCTGGGATCTCCCACTCTCCAGGACACCCTGCCCGGTCCCGTTCCTACCTCCAGGAGGAGATCCCCCAGGTTCTGGTGCTGATCCAGCAGCCTCAGAGCCGCTTCTTGGAGCTCCGCTTGGCTCCCAAAGGGGCTTTTCCTCTTCCTGGCTCTCCCTGCTGAGAAATTTGGGTTTATTGGTGTTTCCACCGCCCGCTCCCTGCTGCTGGGGGATAAGGGCAGAGAGGAAAATATACGGGGACATGAGGGCAGGGAGAGCGAGGGCAGATGTGTACCGGGGCATGGGGGCTTTGAGAAAGGCAGAGGAGGATTTAAGGGACTGATGTTGTGTACATGAAGGGGGACATGAGGGCAGGGAGAGAAGCACGTACGGAGCAGGACAAGGGGGCAGATAGAGGGTGTGTGCAGGCAGAGAGAAGGGATGTGTGAAGGCACAGGGGGGACATTTACGCCCCCCGTCCCCTCCGCTGTCCCCGGGCCCGCCTCAGCCCTCACGTACCGAGCAGCTCCCGCCAGCTCCTCCCGCCCGCGCCCGCCATCGCGGGCCGCCGCTTCCCGCCACTCCAGCCCGCGCCGCTATTGGCTGCCGCAGGCCGAGCCCCCCGAGCCTATTGGCTGGAATGGACGAGCTGCCGTGGGCGTTCCCCACCCCGCCGCCTCTGTCCATTGGTTGAAGGCGCGGCGCGGTCCCGCCCCTGACGCCCTCTTGGTGGTGGCGGTGGTGGGAGCCGCCATGTTGGGAAGGGCAGGGAGGGACATGGGGGGACATCGAGGGATAAGGTGGGTCGGGCACGGTGAGGGGACACGCTCCGCACTGTCTGTGAGCTGCAAACTGTGTAGGACACGGTGGGAGACTCCAATCCTGTCAGTTCTGGGCAGTGAGGATGGTGCTGGCCGTGATCCCCCCCCAGGGAAGGGAACAAGAGCGGCTGGAATTCCCAAAGGGAAGAGTCGCCAGCATTGCTGGGAGAATAAGTCATGGAATCACGGAATGGCTTGGGTTGGAAGGGAATGGTTTGTGCCTCCAAGTCCCCTCCAACCTGGCCTGGGACATTCCAGGGATCCAGGGGCAGCCACAGCTGCTCTGGGTACCCTGTGCCAGGATCTCACTGCCCTCCCAGGGGGGAATTCCTCCCCAATATCCCATCTAACCCTTCCCTCTGGCAGTGGGAACCCATTCCCCTTGTCCTGGTGCTCCAGACCTTTGTCCAAAACCCCTCTCCCTCTTTTTCCTCAGATCTCTTTAGGTCCAGAATGGCCACAAAGTTTCACAAGGAGCAGCATAGAATTCCCAGAGGGATTTTTCCCTCTGATCTGATCCTTCCTGACGATGAACCACTGCTGTTGGCCACCACAGCCTGGAGGAGCAGCAGTGGTGATTGTTTATGGAAAGATGAATTCCCCGGGGTGTGTCCAGCATCAGGAAACATGCTGGGATTGGCCGTGGATGGTTTATTGAGGTTTATTTATGTGAGTCAGCAGCACATGATGTCAGGATCCAGGGAGAATTTCCCAGCACATCCAGCAGGGACAAAGCCGTGGGATCCCCAGACAAAATCACGTTCCTGGGTGGCTTTAAACCCCAATGCCATCTGCAAGTTTGTGTCAGGCCCAGATTTTGGGATCCCCCTATCACAACCAGCCCCAGCAGCTAAAGAATCTGCCATCTGACTGGGAGCTCAGCATCCCAGAGTGCTCCCAGAATTTATTCCCAGGGCCCCCAAGGATGTTCCCAAGGTCCTTGCAATGCCTTCAAGGTCTTCAGTGAGTTTCCAAGGGTGACCTAAAGGTCCTCATCGTGTCCCCAGGGTGTCCCTGAGGTCCCCAAGGGTGTTTCAAATGCCTCTAGAGTGGTCACAAATGTCCCCAAGGTGTCTCTCAGAGTGTCCCCCCTCAAACACTGGCCAATCTGAGGCCACAGCAGGAGGAAATTGCCCAGTGAGATGTTCCCTCCCTCCATGTTCCCAGTTTATTGTGACATGGAGAGAAAGCAGGAGAGGCACAGATTGGGACAGACACACAGCACCCCACAGGTGCTCCCTGTGCTCATCCAAGTTCCTGTAAGGCTTTGTAAGGAATCTTTTTGCATATGAGAGCTGAAACCCACGGGAATGGATTATCTAGGAGGAAACGGGGGCACAGGTGGCTGGGGAAGGGCTCTGTCTGCCCTCCATCCCAGCTCCCAGCCTTCTCCTCCTTCCACACAATTCCAACCAGCAATTCCAACCCTCCCACAGTGCCCTGGCACCATTTCCCAAAAACACTTCATCTTTCTTTCCCCCCCTAATTTCTTTCGGCTTCAAATCCATTTCCCTCATACACACACACGCACACGCTTGGCTTCTGTTCGAGTTTTCCACGCCGGCAGCTTTTAATTACCCCACTTAATTACAGATTTACCCAAAGCAAAAAGCTCCGGTGCTTTTATCGTGCAAATGCCTTCCCATGAATCCTGCAGGGTGGTTTTTCCATCAAACGCCGCACGTCCTCCCGCTCCCATCCCCGACGGAGCCGCCCCGGCTGTGTCTGGAGGGGCTGGAGATCTGGCACGGCTCGGCTCGGCTCGGCATGGCACGGGCAGCTTTCCTCCCAGCTCCAAACAGGCTGATTACAGGGCAAACGGGGCGCTCAAACCTCTCAAATTCAGCCCCAGATGAAGCTCCCAGCTCCCTGCAGCACGGTCCAACCTGCCCACGGTGTATTTGAGCATTTCCTGGGATGCACAGACACCTTGGAGCATCTGTATCCCTTCTCCCCTTCCTCAAATCTCAGGGCTGTGTTTCCCAGCTCTGTTATCCCAGTTTCTTCCCCAAAGATGGAGCTGGCGCTGTTCAGGTTCTCTGGGATGGGCACTGAAGGGCTTTTCTGCTCCATCCTCAGTTCTTTGGCAGATTTCTCCAGCCCTGGAGCAGCCCTTTGGCCGTGTGGGACAGATGATCAGCCTTGTGTCAGCTCTGTCCCCGTCCCAGCCCTGCCAGCACAGCTCTGGGATTGATCCCAGTTTATACTCATTGGTTAATGGGGCTGAGAAAGGGCTTTATTCTCCTTCCATCATGGAAATGGGAAACTCATCATGACAAGAGTGTAAATTTGCTCCCTCTGACCTTTCTCATGCATTTCTGCTCTGTCAGGACAATCCTGTCCTCCCCGTGTGTCTGAAGGGACCAGCTGGTGCCCAAAAGCTGATCCTGCTCTCATGTCAGACTTTCCCAGTGGCTGCAGGATGCCAACCCCACACACCACATTCCCATGGGATATTGTGTCCCTAGAGACTCCAGCTCATCCTGGCACCTTCACCCAGCTCCTGGCCATGCCCAAAACACTCTCTGGCATCTGGAGTTCTTGTCCTCCTCTCCAGGAAGTTTTCCTGTCTCAGTCTGGCCCCTTCCCTGTGCCAGCTCCTCATCCCAGCCAAGTGCCCCAGTGCTCCCCCAGCACCCCAGGTGACGCTGGTGCCAAGGCCATGGTGTCCCTGCATGTGCTGCCCCACCTGTGGCATGTGGGCTCAATGGGGCAGGAGCCAGGGCTGGGGCTGAGCCGTGCTCCATGGCCACCCTGCCATGGGAGGGTCTTGTGTCCCTGGGGGATGTCACCAGGACTGCCCCACACCCACGCTGGGCACTGCCCCCATCACACACCCTGCAATCCACACCCTGTGTCCCCTGAACCCTGCACTCTGCACCCAGTGAACCCAGTGCAGCCACTTCCTGCTCCCAGCCCTGCAGCCTGGGTGGGCCGAGCTGTGCTGAGCTGTGCCATGCCATGCCATGCCATGCCATACCAAGCCAAGCCAAGCCAAGCCAAGCAAAGACATGTCNTGTGCCATGCCATGCCATGCCATGCCAAGCCAAGCCAAGCCAAGCCAAGCCAAGCCAAGCCATGCCAAGCCATGCCATGCCATTGGTACCGAGCTGTTCTGTACCGTGCTGAGCCATGCTGTGCTGAGCTGTGCCATGGTACTGAGCTGTTCTGTACTGTGCTGAGCCATGCCATGCCATTGGTACCGAGCTGTTCTGTACCGTGCTGAGCCATGCTGTGCCAGGCTGTGCCATGGCACTGAGCTATTCTGTACTGTGCTGAGCCATGCTGTGCCCAGCTGTGCCATGGTACCGAGCTCTGGTGTGCCCTGCTGAGCCACACGCAGCCCAGCTGTATTATGCCATGCCAAGCTGTGCCATTCCGAGCCGTGCCATACCGTACCGAGCCGTGCTGTGCCGTGCCACACACACCCTTCTGCCCCATCCTGT
>VWZU01001785.1:5860-73931 GCA_013397095.1 Sterrhoptilus dennistouni
GCGGGCTGCTCAGGGCAGTGCGGGCGGCTGCACCTCTGCAAGTACCACCTGAAGGGCTTCTGCCGCAACCAGGTGGCCAGGTGAGGGACGCGGGGGCCGGCCGCCATCGCGGGGGGCTTGGCCTTGCGCACGGAGTGCCCCTTCGGGGGAAGGAGCTCTCAGTAAAGGCCTTGCAGCCCTTTCCGCGTCAGAAGTGCTCATTGCCCATATCCTTTTATTTTATTTGTGTGTGCGTTGCTGCAGAAGAGGCAGACACAGGCAGTGGTGGTTTCACAGCTTTGGGTCGCAGCACTTCCTCCCCGGCTCAGCACTGTGGCGCTTCCCTTCCCGTGGGCCGGGCCGTGCCAGGGGAAAGCTGAGTGTCCCCGCAGGTCCCTGTGCTGCGGGACCGTGGGGAATGTACTCATAGGCTGAGAGGGAGGGATGCTCTGGAGCTTTGGTGGTTTCGTGGTTGTGAGCTGCAGGTCAAAAATGCTGATATTGTCAGAGGGCACTGAGCCTAGAATGACTGTAAATCAGAAGTAGCGTGGCAATTATCCTCAGAGTAATTACATAATCTGCTTTGCAAATCACATAATGGTTTTATAGAGGAGCAGTGTGGAATTTTCTGAAACTAGCTAATTTGGTGTGCTTTTTCACCTCTTCAGGGTAATGCTCATGGGGTAGCAAAATAATGCCAGTCATTTTGCTGTTGGGTTTCTTGAGTTCTAGGAAGGGATGCAAGTTTGTTCACAACTTCCACTCTGACCACAATCTCCGTGTTCTAAAGCAGTATGGACTTGAGAATTTAAACCATGATGAGCTTTGCCAGCTTCTGCTTCAAAATGACCCTTCCCTCTTACTGGAGGTGAGTATTACTCTGACAGCTTCTTAGCCTTGTGTTTCAGTGAGCATCACAAAGTGGAAGAGGTTTGACAGAGATGGAGATATTGGGGGTCAATTTAGTTAGCTTAATGTAAATCTAAAAATAAATCCGCTTCATCTGTTCTCACCTGTGGTGGTTGGAGCCTAGCTGGCAGCTAAGTTCTTGAACAGTCCAGTCACCTGCTCCTCACTCCCCTATCACAAGCAGAAGAGGTGAGCATTAACAAGAAAAACAAAAGTGACAAAAGCTGTGAATGGGGATAAAGACAGTGTAGCAAGTGGACAAAAAGCAGGGAGAAAATTGTTGCAAAGGAACGCTTCTGCTTCACTAAGTCCAAGCAGACTGATGCCCAACTAGTCTCTGAGCAAGTGCTACCTTGTAAGAAGGACCCATTTCCCCCTTCCTTCACTTTCCCTCTGTCCCCTTCCCTGCTTTTTTTTTTTTTTTTTTTAAGAAAATGACATTATGTGGCTTGGAATATCCCTTTGGCCAGTTTGAACTATTTCCTAGTTTTGGCTGGAATAGAGTGAATTTTCTTTCTAGTAGCTGGTACAAAGCTGTTTTGCATTCAGGATGAAAACAATGTTGATAACACACTCAAGTTGTTGCTGGGCAGTGCTTGCACTAAGTCAAGGACTTCTCAGCTTTTTGTTATGCCCTGCTAGCCTGTAGACTGGGATTGCACAAGAAGCTGGGAGGGAATGCAGCCAAGACAGCTGACCCAGACTGACAAAAGGATATTTCATACCATATGACATAATTCTGAATAGTAAAACTGAGGGGAGGTATGCCAGGGGTGGGGACACACTTATGGGGACTGGCTGGGCTTTGGTTAGTGAGCGGTGAGCAATTGCATTGTGCATCACTTGTTTTGTGTATTTGATCATCATTATTATTTCCTCTTCCTTTTTGCTGTATGTTGTGTGTTTATCTCAACCATACAAGTTTTACTTTTTTTTTTTCCTAATTCTCTTCCTTATTCCCTGGAAGGAGTGAGTGAGAGGCTGTGGGGTATTTATCTGTTGTGGTTTCATCTGAAATAGAGTTAATTTTCTTACTAGTATCATGAACAGGGCTGTGTTTTGGATTTAATATGAAAATAACATTGGCAACCCACTGGTGTTTTAGCTGTTGCCAAGTAGTGCTTACCTTCAGTCAAAGATATTTCAGGTTCCCATGCTCTGCCAGTGAGGAGGTGCACAAGGAGTGGAGAGGGAGCATGGCCAGGACAGCTGACCCAAACAGACCAAAGGGATGTGTTAGCAATACTGTTTTTGTCACAAACCCAAAACATGTCTGCTATGAAGAAAGTTAACTCCATCCCAACCAGATCCAGTACCTCTTTCCATCAAATTGGGATCAAAGAAATTCCAAAACTGTTCCAAAACTATAAAATCAAAAAGGTGTGACTTAGCACTAGATCCCATTTTGAGAATGTCGGTAAGAATGTTGTATGTTGAAAGATATTTCTAAACATTAGTAAAGCAAATGAAAAGCTATCAAGTAATCATTTGAAAGATAAGAAAGAAGAAATGTTTCTTTCAAAAGCAAATGTATGCACATAGCCGTAAAAGAACTAAAAATCATTCAAACGATCTAAATGAGCACATTGTACTTTGATCTTTAAATTCGTTTTTTCTTCTCCTTCCCAAGGTCTGCTTGCATTATAACAAAGGTGATGGACTTCATGGATCTTGTTCCTTTAAAACATCCTGCAGCAAACTTCATGTTTGCCAGTACTTTTTGCGGGGTCAGTGCAGATTTGGCAGCAACTGCAAACGGTCCCATGACTTATTAAATCCAGAATGTTTTGAGAAACTGGAGAGACATGGAATGAGCTCAGAAATTATTGAGAAACTACCTTCCACTTATAGAAACATGTATGACATACAAAATGGCAATAGAAGCATGTATGACATAGAAGATGCCAAGTCTTCACCATGTAAAGGTAAATAATATCTTTTGAATACATCAGAAAAGTCATAGTAGCGAATTTAATATTTTCACTGGTATCATTAAGAAAGCTGAATTTACATCTTGATTTATCTTTTTAGGAGGGACCTTGTACCTGTTTCATTGACAGAAATCTTTGTCTCAACAAGTGAAGTCAAGAGAGGTTCCTGAGAAATAGAGTGCTGGTGTTCATGAAATTTTTAAACTTGGGGTTAAAAAAGCATAATAGGAACTGGAATTAGGGAGCTCTATAATTTTGGAGTTTTTTAGGTAAAACATGTAAAGGTAGAGACCTGTTTAAGAATAGGAGTGGTGGTTGTCTGATTATAAACTATTAAATTGTTTTTCTTTAATGTAGCAATTGTCTAGGACAAAAATTCACAAACAGCACTATCCTTCTTACTTAGAAGTGTAATATTTTGTTTGCACTTTTCTTTTGAAGTTCTTTAGAATTGTAAGTTAAATATAGTTTAGCAGGTGAAAAAAAGAGATAACAGAATGGAGAATTTGAGTATGTATGCTCATCTGCACTATTATGCCTGCAGTTCCTTCTTCCTTTCCTTAAAGTGCTTTAATTTACCGAAGTATCAGATTTTGAAACTTTGTGTTTTATAGCTGCCAGTGTGATCAGCTGTGTGGAACGCACAGTTAACTCAAGTCCATCTGGAAGTATAAAGGCATTGAATTCTATTCTCATTTTGTGGTGATAGCTAAAAACTGTATCTGAGGAACTCAGCAGTTACAGGGAAATCAAGCTCAGAAAGAATGGTTACAGGAAGGGGACTTTGAGTATACAAGTTTATCAAAGGCTTCAGTGTCTTTCTGGAGCTGAGTGCAGCTAGGTAGTTACAAACCTTGCCTTTAGGCATCTTCCCTAGGGATAGGAGTACTTTTAAGAGGCGCTGTTGATGCAAAGTGTATTAATAGTTATAATTCCCCCCTCTAGACAGAAAACTCAGCCCTGGACGGGATTCCTTAGCTACAAAGGATGATGAATCAGAACAGATATGTTTACATCATCTGTACAGAAGTTGTGGCTTTAAAGGTAGGCTGTCTCAAGTATCAGTACATGTTGGAAAAACCCAGCTCTACAGAGATGGGGCAACTGAGAGGCGTTTTTAAAGATTTCATTCCATTATCAATCTCAGAGAAGGATGAGACACAAGAGATGTAAAACTCAATGCCATTCTATCAGAAGCCAAACTATTTCTTTATTACAATACCTTATAAATGTTTTTTTCAGTCTATTAGCTTTTGCCATGCAATGATGCTGATATTTCTAACACTAATCACCTATTATTTTACCCCACATGATCTTGCTACAATGCATCTTTCACAGTTCTAATTCTCCAAAATATCTGGTCTGTTTTCAAGGCCATCATTTGAAACTTGTTTCCAGTTCAATTTCTCTCTCAACAATGTCTTCTCTATTCCATGGCCTTTCTAAGTCAACACACCTTATCTCAGAGTTTGCATACAGATGTACAAGACTGCGTGAGCTTTCAGTCAGGCTTTGAGAATCCTCTGCAAATCCATCCATTTCTCACATCTCCTCCTCTTTCTTAAACTGTAAAAACTTCTTTGATGGTCTTATTCATCGTTTGCTGCACACAGTGAAGCACACAAGGCACTATCACTAATATTATCGCTATAACAATCAGCACATATAAACCTATTTTGCAGAGTTTCATTAGTCAAGGTGCAAAGTTCCATCCTTCAAACAAATCCTCTAACCATGTCTGTTCTAATTTGATTTGCCAAGTCTTTCAGTTTTTACAGCTGTTTGTGGATGGATTCTGAATGGTCAGACAAATTTGTACACCATGATCCTTCAAATTCTTCACAACCATGTCCATGTGCCAGTAAGAGAAAATCAGTGGCGGCTCTGTTCTGTAAGGTTGCATGTCTAAGAGCACTAACATCTGTCATGATATCGCTAATTACAATGGAAGTAGCATTGATTTCTTTGCTCAACCAACACCCCAGTTGGTCTAATTGTTTCAATGCTACAGCTGAGGCAAGTTGAGGTAAAAACAAACCTTGTAACTTGATTTGCAGGGCTCCAGGGTTTAAAATTGCTATTACAGTTTTTTTCATAATGATGGGCAGACCTTTTTCCTCTATGTTTTTTCTTGATGGCTTTTTTAATACTAGGTGCTATCACAGTGACCTGTCCGATGCTACATGGGCCACCTTTAATTTTTGAGAGAATGCCCTGCTCGGCTCTATCTCCGCAAATGAGCCAATATCCTTTTGGCAATTGCCATGGGAATTCGTAAAGATCAACAGTCTTATCCTTAGGAGGCACAGGGGTGTTACAATTGCACCAAGAACTTTAGTTTCTGTGCACAGGATGATGGGGAGTAACATTTAATTGTGGATCTCCCTGATACTGAAACTCAGCAAAACATTCCATTGTCAAAGAACCAAGAATTTCCAATTCTTGAGGTTCAAAGGGTGCCTTAAGAAGATCAGGGGCCCAATGATACCAATTGGTTACAGGATTTGGCAACTGCATGCCAGTGCCACTCTTTGGCTGGCACTGGCACATGACTAAACAGGTTGCAAGGGGTTTGTCTGGGCTCGAATTGGTCAAACATAAGGTGTCTAAGCCTGCTGACTTAGCTAAAGTAACCCAAAAATTTGTTTTTGGTTGATCTACAAGCACATCTGCGTTGCAAAAGCAAGCAAGCAAAACTAACAAGCATCAGTATATCATTTGATCTAACGCCATGTTTTTTGTTCAGCTTCTCTTGGTAGCTGAACCAAGCTACTGAAAGTCCAGCCTTTTTTTCTGTTCTCATCAAGAGGAAGTGGTAGACATCTTTCACAGAAAGGGGAAACACAGAGTTTTGCTTATGTTTAGTTAAAGCTCACTTCTGTCTTGAGTGCTATAGGAAAGTGTTTGACCTGGTACACCAAACAGGAGGTTTTGTTTAGCTTTGGGATCTGCCTGTGCTGAAGATTGGCTACTCCACCTTTGTTTACCTAAAGGATTGCCGAATTATAGGAGTCACATTTCCAAACAGGAAAGATACAAAAGATACTCTGAATTCTACATTCTCCCTTGTTTCTTCTAGTACTCTTCTGTTCCATCTGTCTTGGCTGTCTCCTTTTCAAAATGTTCCAGGGTGTCCAGGAAAAAGGCTGTTCTGCCAGCTTTCTTGTTGATTTTTTGTCATCCTTTTTCTTTTTGATGTTATTGACCTGTGTACCGAACACTTCCTCATGTGAACTGTGTGGTGCAGTTTCTCCTTGACTTTCCCTGTAGTTAAGTCCTTTTCTTCTGCTGTGGAAATTGGCCTCCAGTTTATGCACATGTGTGCTGGTGATGTCACCTTCACTCTCATTGAGGAGTGACTGCACACTGACTCTTTGAACTTGTGATACGTGGCTCACTGGTACCATTGATCTTCTTGGTGGGGCCTGGACGTCTTTTGGCCTACTGAAGGGCAAAGGACTTTGAGACTAAAGGAATGATATCTGTGTATTTATCAAAAGAGAGGAAAGGTGATGGTTGTTAACTGGTTGTATTGGAAGTTGTGGGACCTAGACATGGTGTAAATATCCCCTGCTTTCATCTAGGTTCAGAGTTAATTTTCTTACTAAAAGCCAGTGCAGTGCTGTGTTTTGAATTTAGTATGGGAATAACATTGATAACACACTGATGTTGCTAAGTTGTTGCTAAGTAGTTCTTACCCAAAGTCAAGAACTTTTCAGCTGCTCATGTTTTGCAAATGAGGAGGGGCACAAGAAGCTGAGAAGGAGCATGGCCAGGACAGCTGACCTGAACCTGTCAAAGGGCTGTTCCATACAATCAGAAAATCATGCTCAGCATATTAACTGTGGGAGTTGGCTGGGAGGGGCTGGTTGCTACTTGGTAATGGGCTGGGCATCAGTCAGTGGGTGGTGAGCAATCGCAGTGTGCATCACTTGTATTCCTTGGGCTTTATTCCTAACTTTTTGTTAGCTTCCTTATAATATATAAAAATACATATGTAAATGTGTGTGTATATATATACTCTACTTCCACTTATTATGTTGTATTTTATTTCAGTTACTAAACTTTTCTGATTTCAACCCACAAATGTAGCTTCTTCCTTTTCTCCCCATCTCACTGAAAGAAATGGGAGTAAGTGGCTGTGTTGTACTTAGTAATCATCTGAGGTTAAACAATGACAGTCCTTCTCCTATCTTAAAACTAAGCACTGCTGTGCTTTGGATTTTTCCTCAGTAATACCGCTTTGTGATTTAGTGGTTAATCATAAATACATTTTTTTTTCTATTAATGAAATAATAGCCTTCTATGAGCCTGTGATCTTGATTCATTTTTTGTCTCTGAAACTGAGAATGATCTGTGCAATTTTAATGTGCAAAGAGAGTCTAGTATGTACAGAAATTGAACTTCTACCTAAGCCCAAAATTTCAAGTGTTGCTTGCTTATGCTGAAACATTCTGAACTACTGCTTGTAATGGTTCCATAGGTGAACACTCTCCCTAGCTATCCTTTTGATGATTTCACCAGCTGGATATACAGCCCTGATATGTTGGAGTTCTCTCATAGCCTGTCAAAATAATGCATCTCCTACTTCTTTATTTTAAAACTTTTACAGAAAAGTGTATCAGAACCCATTTTCACTTGCCGTATAGATGGCAGTACTCTGAGGGTAATACCTGGAAGGACTTCACAAATATTGAAGAAATAGAAGAAGCATATTGTGACCCAAAAAATATCAGGTATAAACTCTTAAAAAATTAATAATGTTTGGAGCTTGCTGTATTGTATCAGATCCATAGTGGCTGTAAATTGCTACAATTTCATTGCAGTCATTACATAAGTAGTTTCATCTGGCATTCTTCTACTGTTCTCATTTTGCATGAGATTTGTCCCTCCTTCCACCTTTCCCCACAGTCCATGTTGTGGAACTGGCAGAATTCCTGGAGAGAGAGAGAGAAAGAGAGAGAGAAATACTCTTGGGAGCAGAGCATGTGAAGAATATGGAAACACCTTTCAGAGTTTGGAACTGGTTATATAGCACAAAGAGAGTATTGGAAGGGGCTCATGCCAATGTGCCACATCCCATGCTGGAAAATTACCTGCTCCTCTTATGTTACAGGTTCTTTGAATCCCTTCTTAAGTTATGTCAAGGTTCTTTTTAGAATATAGTTGTCAGCAAGAAGAAGGCAGTGTCTTGTTTTCCATTGTTTCTGTTCATCTTCTATAACTCACTGATTTAGGAGAGGGTTATGGTTATTTACAGTAGAACCAATGTGAGACATAATATTGTAGTGCAAAATATGTAGAAAAAACAGAGTTAGCATACAGAATTGTTAAAATAGCAAAGTGCAAAGCACACCTTGTAGTGAAAACACCTTTGTGTTCTGCTTTTGGGTGAGATTAACTTAATTCACAAATTTGTAGTTGGCTTTTGAATCCATGAGTAAAGCTTCACAAACAGTTCGATTTTTTCCCTCCTTTTTTTTATAGATTTGATTATGCTTTTACTGAAGAGGTCTTTTTCCCATTCTGCATCTGTTTTCATGATATGTGCTGTGGATTGCAAAAAGTCCGACGTCTTTCTACAGCCTCCTCAGTGACCAAACCCCCTCACTTCATTCTTACAACAGAATGGATCTGGTACTGGAAAGATGAATATGACATGTGGCAGGAGTATGGAAAACAAGTAAGTGTGGAGAAATGGGGAGACTCCTAACTCAGTGTGAGAAGTGCAGAACTACTGAAAATTGTACAGTGTTTATATCCTCCCCCTCTTTTGCCACCCTCTTCCTCTCACTCACACTGTACAGATGGACATTAAAGGCCTAATTGGGTCTTTTCCTTGAGATTTTGATTGGTTCAGGTAGGGGGACTGATCATTGGTGAGTCACAAATATTATCAACAGATAACTATTCAGTGAGTTGTGTCAGATAGGATCACAGTAATAATACATTCATTTCATTATATAACTTTCATTGCTTCTGAGAAAAGCCTCCTTCTCTGAAGTTCCAGTAGTACTCTGCCATCTTTCTTGGTCTAGTTGTTGAATGTGTGGTCTGTCCTGGTTTCAGCTGGGATGGAGCTAATTTCCTCCCTGGTAGCTGGCACAGTGCTGTGTTTGCATTTAGGATGAGAATAACATGAGTAAAACAGCTAGGTTCTAGCTGATGCTACATGGTGCTGCTAAAT
Source organism: Sterrhoptilus dennistouni (assembly GCA_013397095.1). NCBI lineage: Eukaryota > Metazoa > Chordata > Aves > Passeriformes > Zosteropidae > Sterrhoptilus > Sterrhoptilus dennistouni. The sequence continues at coordinate 14,867 of VWZU01001785.1, forward strand.
CAAGAATTTCTCATAAGCTGATATATCCTGCACCCTCCATACATATGAGAGTTGTTGGTTTTTAAACTTGCTTGTCTATAACGGACCAGGAGAAACTTTTTTTTTCTCTATTTTTGGCATGACAGGATGATCTTCATACATCTGCTACTGTCTCGAGTGATGACCTGGAGAAAGCTTATTTGGCTGAAAGTTCTCCAAAGCTGACCTTCAAAGCTGGAAGACATGAATATGAAATTAATTTTGTGTGTAGGTTGCGTTTGCTTTGTTCTTCTGTTTTGTCCCTCTCTCCCAGGTCTCTTGTGGTTTTGAACTACCTTATTGCAGGAGATAGAAGAGAGAAATTTGGACTTTGAATTGCAATTCTTACAGAGACAGAGCTTCTATCAAAGTTCTCAGTATAAGATCTCTTCACATAAGCAAGTGGCATTCTATTCTTTCAAAGCTTATATTTTTGAGAGGTTCTTGTGCTAGGTTTCAAAATGTCTGCCAGAAAGTCCAAGTATGACACTGATGCTGGCACAAACACTAATGGTCAGTAACTTCTAGAAGACTTGACAAGCCAGCTTCTGGTCTACTTTAATCACTGGTTTACAGAAAAACAAATACTTGAACAAGGTGTAGGGTCCAGACAATCCTTAGCATTGCAAGATTTTTGCAGATATTCTCTTCTTATCCTGTCTGGAAAGGCTGAGAAATTACTTTGACAAAGTAGGAAGAAGTTCAGGAAATACAAGCCACTTGTGTTGGCACTGTCCTCTCTCAGCTGTTGCCTTTCCTGGCATCCTTTTAAAAAATTTTGTAGAACAGTGGTGGGAATCAACCTGTCTGGACTGTCAGTTTGGTGTAGTTGCCTTTGATTCAGCTCTCCTTTACGATCTCATTCTGCGTGAACAAAGCCAAACAAAAAAAAAAACCTCAAAGCAAAAAACAAGAAAGGGTGTGTTATCTACTGTTAGTGATTCAGTCAAAACCAAAGCTGGGAAAACTTGTCTGACTTAGAAGTGAAAATTAAATAGTGAAGCAATCAGTTTTCTAAGGTTTGGGCTTTTTTAGTAACTTAGGCAAATATATGCAGTGTAGATGTCTTCCAGAACTTAATTCCTAGGCTTAGGGGTGTCAAGAGGGTTTTTTTTTTTGTTTGTTTTCCTGTGTATCTCTCTGTGAAGCTGAGTCCTCATTGTCCTGATGGGTACTGACTCTTAATTGTTAGTATGTCACAGTAGCTGCAGAGGTTCTAAGATCCAGAAGGAACGACTCTAAAATTCAGGTCACTGTGACTTGTTTCTCTTGGGGATCAATAAAAATAAATGATCTCTGATAGATGGTGGGTTCTGTTTACAGGGTTTGAAGTCTTCAACTAAATGTAGTAAAAAAGTATCTCTTTTGCAAAATGAGGAGGAGGGAGGCTTTTTGTCAGTGTTTTTGGCAAAACAACTTAGTGACAAATGTGGCTACAGTGTGAAGGCTTTCTAAAACATCTTTGATTGTTCATGGGATTTTGTTTGGTTTTTTTTTTTTTTTTTTCCCCAGCCATGAAGCAGAAGAACCTTTGCTACAGAACAGAGAGGAAAATTTGCAGAAGACCTAAATTTGTCTCTCAAGCAGAGGTGGAAAAGACAAGAGCCAGGTAAACCACAACTGCTCATTCTGATGTGATAGATTTAGTGCTTTGTGAATGCTGAATCTTCCATGGGTGTAAGTAGGGTGAAGAAGTAGATGTTAAGGCAATTGTGAAACACATGGAGAGGGAAAGGGACATACCTTTCTTACATGTCTAGCCAGGGCAGTGTTGCCTGGCCTGCAGTTTTCAATCAACTCAGGAACCTCTGCAGTGAAGAAAATTTGGGCTTGGCCACAGGAAGTATGAAAATGTAGGAAATAATGCAACATGCAGCAATGTGTTTATGTGTACTAGCTTTTTCTGAGATGAGTTATTTTGAAAGCTAAGTGCAAGTTCAGAAAAATCCTTTTCAGAGCAGCCAGGCTGTCTGAAAGGAAAGCAGTAGTTACAGGTAGAGAAAAAGGTAGGGGCCTGCAAGGAGATAGAGTTGTATGTAACAGCCAATTTTTGGACATTCCCTTGCAGCACACAATCCATGCTTCAACACTGAAAAGAGCAGCTAAACACTGATTAAAATCAGGATGGAAGTAAAGGGAGGGCTGTATCTATCCTGTTTCTGTCATACTGATGTGATACTGGATACATTTGTATTTACCTCCCCAGGTGTAGCAGAGCTTTTATACATGCATTCAACTCTGCAAGAGAAATCCTTACATATCTAGTTCAGAGTATATATTTCTTTTTTTCTTGTTTGGCATCTTGCTTCCTGATGTAAGTCTTGACATGATGACTTGGAATAAATATTTTCATGTGCTGAACAAATATGACAGTTTTGAAATATTTTTGAATATGTTCAGTTGCCTGGTTGCCTGTATTCTCCCTAAGCATGACAAAAATGTTTAGTATAATATGTACATAAAATGTCATGTTAAGTTTTATTTTAATTGTCTATTTGTAATGTCTTATAATCTACAGGGGCGTTAAACATACAGAAGGGTTTAAGGGCATTCCAGCTCATTGGGACAAATCCGCCCTGCCGGAACTGGGTTTCAAGGTTTGGAGGTTTTTTCTTTCTGTCAGTTCTGTCATATAAGGTTTGTTCCCTCACAAGTTCAGTGTTTCTATAAAGACCCTCTGGTTTTCTGCAATGTAAATTCTCAATTCCTTTTTTATTTATGTGCTCATTTCTGCTATGTATTTAGATACTGTTTGATGCATGCAAATATATCCTGACCCAGATATTAAGAGGGGTTCAGTGGCTGCACAAAAGCATGCAAAAGTAACTTGTCAGTCTTCTCCTTGCAGCTGATTGAGCTTGACTGTTCTTCTGAAGAATACAATAAAGTCAAAGTGGACTTTCAGCGCACAATGCCCAAAGCAGCTATTAAAAAGATTTGTAGAGTTCAGAACCCATCCCTCTGGGAACTGTATCAATGGTATGTGTAAAATACTGCTCTGGTATGTATGCATGATGTTTATTGTTTCTGCAGTTAGCTGTGTGCTCTGTGCTAAAGATAGAACACACATTCTTGAAATGCTTCTGCTTTCACTCTCCCACTGAAATACCTACCTAGTGTCAACATTCATATAAAGAGTTATCAACAACCCCAAAACTCAGTCAAGACACAGAGCTTAGGACAGTCACATTCAGGGCTGTGTGGGAGGAATCCTTACTCCTGACTTCTGCCAGGCCTGTGTCCATGACAGCTTCCTTCCACTGAAACCCTGGAGCTGGTAATGAGTCACATCTAGCACAATGTTTTGCAGCTGGTTAAAACTGAAACAGCCTTCAAATTTAAATGCAAAACTCATGGAGGGCAGGCCTTAATGTAAACTCCTGTGTTCAGGGGAAAAAAAATAACGCTGATATTCCTCCCTCTCTCTTCAAAGGCAGTGAATTAAAGAAAACATTTGTAGGAAAGCACTTATGTATAATGAAAGCATGTTTGTGTGCCCAAATTAGGCCTTACTGTAAAGATTTTCAGAATATACTCTGTAAAATTGTTTCTGTTGACTGGAATGTGTGGTAACAGCTGCTGTGGAACTGTAAAGATTCTGCTTCTCATTGCAGGCAGAAAGACCTGATGCAGAAGAGCAATGGTGGAAAAGCTGCAGATGAGCGATTTTTATTTCATGGGACTAGTAAAAAAGACATTGATGCCATCTGTCAGCAAAACTTTGACTGGAGAATCTGCGGCCTTCATGGGACAGTCTATGGCAAAGGTTGTTTTTCAGCTCTTTCAGTAATCCTAGATTTGCTGTAAAATTCTCAGTACTCACTGCAGAGGTGTAAAGCTTACAAGGTGGTAATTGGCCAATCCTGGGCTTTTCTCTGTTGTGATGTGGGCAACAGAGCTGAGTTTCACAAGGGTCATTTGGAGCTAAGACACTCTGAAAGGCCTTGGCCTCTGCTCTCCTAAGTCCTTGCAAGAAAAGACAGGAGAGGTCAGTTGTAGGGATGGTTTCTGCTAGACTCCAGGCTTACTCTTCCCAGTTTCTCCCAGCTCCTATAGGAAAGCACTCTGGCTTTTTTTTCCCAGGAATCTAAATGCCATTCTGCTTACAGGCTTTTTTGCCTTGTTAGAAAATTATATCCTTTTACATTGTGCTGTGTACTAGTGTTACCAGCACGTGGAGTGGAATAACTGAAATAGGCTGCCTGGCTGACAACACACCTTTCTGCTTGAACACTTTGTAACTTTCAGAATTGTTAGAGTATATTTTGAGTTGAAGGGACCTACAAGGATCATCAAGTCCAACTGCGCTGATGAGTATTAGTAGCCTCTGCCAGGAAATGCAGTGATATTGGGGAAGGTGGATATCTAGGGTCAGGAGGAAATCTTTTAGAGGATTATGATAACATTTTAAATACTGTTTTTTAATATGTGTGTTGTGAAAACTAAAAAGTGCATAGTGGTCAGTTCCACTAAGAGAGACAGAAAAAAAAGTGAAAAAAGAAAGGCTGTTAATGAATTGCGTAATGGATTTGTTTATTACTTCATTTTCACACATTATCATTTTGTTCCTGCAGTTTTGGTGTCTTATCAACTCTGTCTTGGTGTCTGTTCTGCAGGAAGCTATTTTGCAAGGGATGCATCTTATTCTGACAACTACTGTGGGCCACACTCACACACCAAGACCATGTTTCTGGCACGAGTACTGGTGGGGGAGTTCACTCTTGGTAGTTCTGATTACGTTCGGCCTCCCATGAAGGACAGCCAAAACTTCTATGACAGTTGTGTGAATAACTCTACAAACCCTTCTATCTTTGTCATCTTTGAGAAGCAGCAGGTTTATCCAGAGTATCTCATAGAATACCAGGCATTGGCAAGACTTCTATAGCAGCAAAACCTGTCATCCTTATGTTTAACTGGTTTAAACGGTTTTTTAGTTTTGGCTTAAGAGAGAAAAATTAATTTTGAAGAAGCTGTGTGATCAGATAGGTTACTGTTCAGAAATGTTTCTCCTCTGTCTTTTCTGTGCAGTAGAAAACAAGGCATAGAAAGACATAAAGGATGTTTTAGAATCCCTAAAATCCTGTTTCTGTATCCTATTTTTAGCAGCTTTCACATTACCCTGCATTATGAGAGCCTTTCATAAATTTATTAGAAGAAATTGCTGATGGTTGTAGTGCGGGGATTGGCCATGCTGCCAAGTTTAAGCAATTTTTAGTTATTGTTTCAGGATAGATTTTTACATGGGCTCATTGGTCAGAGGCACTGTCCCTCTACCTGTTTATCTTTTAACTCAAAACTGGATAAAACACAGTTTTTTAGTAATCTGTCTCCCATAGGAGTAGACATTCAGGTGTTTGCAAATGTAATTGTATAATCTCTGTGCTCAACTCATTGCATAAATTCTTAGTAGCACTCTTCTTTTTTGTCCCTACTTAATCTCTGCACCAACAAAACCTCAAAAATTAAACTTGCTTGTTTAAAAAGAACAGATCTATTTTCACTTCTTGAGTTTATCATTTAAAACAACTACCAAAGAAACAAGCGTAACAGGGATTGCTTGGTGCTGTGTGACTCAGTTGATTACCAAATAAATACTGTATTTTATGTCTGAGAACACAAGTTTTTCATGACTTTCACTGTGCCTACATATGAAAGGATACTGTCAGGTGCTGTGGAGGAAGCAGAGGAGGAAACTCATGCTGTTATTTAATACCATACTTAAGAGGGAAATATACTGCTTGTCCTGCTTGGTTATCAGTACTTTGTTTCTGTGGGTGACTTTATGGTTCCCTTTCAGCTGTTGGGGAGGATGGTGAGTGACTGTCCCTCATTAAGTGATCTGTCTCTTTGGTGCAGGAGATTGACAGATTTCCTGTGTAATCAAGCTATTGTACTTTTTTCAGGAAAAATGTGCTTACCGAAGAAGTGGTCTTCAGCCACAGAGCTGAAACTTTTAAAATCTGAAGATTAGGTGGAATATTTAATTATTCCCATCAGAAGAAGATAATAGTGTTGAGCAGTTAGCTTACATGTGTGCAAAATAAAGAAAACTTGAGCTATCAAGTTTTTTTTTAAGATTAAAGTTGCTGATGCATAGATACTTTATCATAGGATTAATGTGCTAAAATAGCTATAAGTTAGCTATACTGTACTGCAGAAGCCTTAAGAAATACCTTCTATATGACCTAAAAAAGCTCATTTTTAAGCTGCATTCTGTATACTTCTTTTTAATTCAGCTGGATGATGATTGACAGGTGTTCACTGGGTAACTTACTTCAGCACTGTGGGCCAGGAGCTTGGCCATGATTAGCTGGAGTAAGGCTGTGCAGAGCCCTTTTTATGTGAACTGCAGATCTAGAAGTGTGATACATAAAGGAAAATAACTCCTATTTGTGTTTAATCCCAGTTAAACACAGGATAGGGAAAGGCAAATTGATTTATTATTTCTTTTGAAAGATTTGAAATAGGACATAAATGATAAATCTCATGTCAGCAAATGAGCTTGTCAACAAATAGTATATTCATTGAGGAGGATAATAGTTATGGAGGAAAGCTTTCTTATCTCTGCAGAAAAAGGTTTTTCTGCCAAAACAAAAACTATGTTCATCTACATGTTAATGGCAAATGAGAATACTGGTCGTATGCATTTCTTCCTCTGAACATAACCAAAATTTCAGGTAAGATCTAGGATAGCTAAAGTCATGTTAATCTGCCAGAAAATTGAAACAAACATTCTTTTTCAGGCAAAAAGTTGAAATATTTTTATTGACATTTTTTATTGTATTTTTAAAACCTCTAACTTGATTCTTGGAGAGGATGCGTGTATGCTTGTATGTGTGTATGAGTGTAAGTTAACAGTGAATAAGATGCCGGTGTGTACTTTGTCATCTGTTATTTCTCCATTATCACAGAAAAAGAAAAGTTGCCATGTTTTCTACTTTTGAAACTGCAGTGGTAACTTTCTCGTCTGTAGTAATAAACAGGTACTCAAACCAGTAAATTCCTTCTGATGGTTTTCTTTCTTTCAATACTGAAATTACAATGTTTCAATACACTTATGAGTTTAGAGGCTGTTGTTTAGCAGTAGGAGTCCTACAGCTGTTTGGGTTGCATTTGGAAATGAACGGATTAAAGAGATGTGTGCATTAAATCGAAAATTTAGGCAAAAAAAGTAATAATACTGACCTCTTTTCTGCGTGAGGAGGAGCTTTTTTGACTACTTGAGACAAGCAACTGAGCAGGAAGAGTACAATAATCTGTCACTCACTCCCATGCCATGTGAGGAGAAAGATAAGCTGTGAAGGTTGTTTGCTTTTTCGGTAACGGGTTCATCCTGGCAAGACAGACGGCACAGCCAGCAGAAGCCAAACAGCTTTGCTGTGCCAGCAGTGGGGTGTGGAGCATGGGGGTTTATGAACCCTGATCCTCCACCTGCTGTGCTGGGGAGGGGCTGGCAGCCAGACAAAGACAATGCACTGCACTCTGTCATGAGGGTTATCTGGAGCCGGGTTTGTCATTATATTCTGACTGGATTTTATGAGATGTGGGTGTCAAAATCCTGTCTAAGTGTTGGCAGCAAAGGAGTGGCAGTATCTGGTTTAGATACCTGCAGCCTGGCAAATTAGGGGCTGGTTGGTGAGAGGAGCTTGTGTGGATGGCACATACCAGCTACAATGGTGTCCTCAGTTCTGCTGGGCTTGGAGAACGAGCTTTGCTTCTAGGAACCAGTGCTCAGAGATGCCTTAGGGCCAAAGGGCAAGTGGGAATTGCAGAAACACTGCTTAACTTGGAGAACATCCAGCAGAAGATCCAGGTGGGATGGTTCCTTATATGGGCAGCATTACTGGTGCTTTCCTGTTTTTCCAAGGGATAGGCTTTATGGCTTTCAAAGCTCCATTGTACTTCTTGCTTCAGCCCATGACAAATTTATCTCTACATGCAGAAATCCTAGCAGTTGAGGGAATACACTCTCCTTGAAAGTAGCCACAGCTCCCAGCAGTGCAGGGAGAAAAACATCTTAGAAATATGAAATTTTTCAAGGTTAGGAGAAAGTGAGTGGGGCCATTGTGTCTGTCACCAAGCAGTGACAGACCGTTTATAAATCAGCTTTAAATTCTTTTACCATGCTTTCTGCTGTAAGCACATGGAAGAGTCTGGTAACAGGTGAAGCTATGTCTAGGATGTTCAACAAAGGGAAATGAGAAGGTCATCATTGCCTGAAGTATGTCACACAGAGAGGAAATTCTGCAGTTTAATGCCAGGTAAGAATAGAAAGTTCCAATTTGCAATCCATGAAGCATAATCATTTCTGCCACCCAACTCTGTTTTTCTAGGAATACTATTTTTAAAGTACAAAACTGTGAAGCTTTTTTTCTATCAGCAGGCCTCATTAAAAATACCATTTTATACTGACAGCTTTCTGTCATCATTACAAAGACCAGAAGAATATTTAATAGAAGCTTTCCTTTACCAAGCAGCCTTTGCTTCATATCAGCTGTCAGAGAATGACTAAAACCCTTTTGTAACACAGACATGCCCAATTTTAAACAAACTCACAGCTCAGCAATGCAAGACAACACATTTACTGTTTCTGAGGAAAGGAATTATTTTGAACCAGCTTCCTTGTTCCTCCCTAGACACAACTACTGCTGACTGAAGCACGTTGTACCAGAATGCTAAATAGTTACCATACTTAAGGATATAAAGCCATGTTTTGCTATTGCAACTATAAACAGAGTGCTGGGGGTGAGGGTTTTTGTTGTTACTGTTTTTCTTTTGTTTTGGAGGGGGTTTTGGTACCTTTTTTTTTGTGGTTTGTTTTTTTGAGAGTTTTTTTCTTAAATAATTCTAAAACCAGTTTTGCTCAAGGTTGGTTTGGGACCGTATCATATAGGTGCACAAAACCACAGTGATTGCAGTGATATCAGTTTCTGTTTTGAACGGCTGCTGGCAATCTAATGTCTTCTTTTTCTGGAAATGTATGCTTCCAGAGGCTCACTGATCCCTGCCACAGCTTACTCTGTAGGTGTGTTGCTGAGCTCACACAGCTAGGGTGAGGTCCAGTGCCACTGAGTGTCCTGGTGCAGTGTCTGGTGACTGTATCACCAACCATTAATGAAAAGGAACAATATGGCTTGGGGCTCTTCCTGTATTACTGGAAACTTGGCAGCCTTTTTCCTGTCTTCTCTAGCTGTCTGTCTCAGCCTGCATGTAGAACAAGGGTTGATGCACTTCCAGAAATCTGACTTCAAATACAAAAATTATTTCTCTGTTCCACAGTGCTACAAACTGACAGGTGAAAACACATAACACTTCTAACCAGAAGGCTGCAGAACAGTTGAAAGACTCTTAGCACAGACTCAAGTGAGTTTACTTGAACACATACTGTCCACCTTCAACATGGATGCAGATGGGAAAGACTCTTGGTTCATTTTCCAAGCCTATAAAATGTGATTGATGCACACCTGCAGCCACTTCAGGACTGTTTTATTTCAGTATCTGAAATTATGCTGGTGGTGAGGCATCTCAATGCATCCCAGTCATACCAGTTTGATGCCAGTGTCAGCAAGAGATGCACTGGAGAGGGCTCAAGGATCAGCAGGAGAGCACCTGAAGAGCAGTACAAAGGACTTCCAGTCACTCCAGCCCAATCTGAATGCCTCTCTGCAAGTATATACAGCATGCAGAATAAAAAATGGGATTAGAAATGTACACTCCTGCAGGTCTGTTGTCTCACTGGCTTCACACAGACATGGTGGGATGGCTCCTGTGACTGGAGTGCTGGAATGGAAATATACAGGCTTTTGGGGAAGGACAGGAGATGAGAAGGGGGTGTCACCCTTTGTCAATGACCAGGTGTACACCTGGGGATGGATGAGGAGCTGACTGAGACCTTACAGGTCAGGTTTAAAGGGAAGGACAAGGCACACAAGAAAGCTTGTTAAAATTCAAAGATCACTTTCTCCGAGATCAGGAGTCATGCATCCCAACAAAGAGGAAGTGAGGCAAAAATACCAGGAGACCTTCATGGATGAATAAGGAGCAAACGAAACAGAAGTCTACAGAAGGTGGAAGCAAGGACAGGTAGTCTGGAAGGAATACAGAGAAATTGTCTAAGCAGTTAGGGATCAGGTTAGGAAAGCTAAAGCAAGCCCTGATGGAAATAAATCTGGTCAGAGATGTCAAGGGCAACAAAGAAAGCTTCTACTGTTATGTGGGTGATAAAAGGAAGACTAGGGAAAATGCCCTCTCTAGAAGGAAACAGGAGCTCTGGTTGCCCAGAACATGAAGAAGACTGAGGTACTCCATGACTTTTGCCTCAGTCTTCACTGCTAAGTGCTCCAGCTATACCACCCAAGTTGCAGAGGCAGAGACTGGAAAGAAGAGTTTTTACGAAACCATGGGTAAGAAAGGGACAAGCTTGATTTAGGCTTAGCTTATTTTGTCAAAAATGAAGCACATGACAAATTTCTAATTCATGTACAGAATACAAACAAGCCTTTGACAGATGATTTCAGATGGAATAAACTTTCTGCTCATTCAAGTAGGCAACGAGTTTTTAGGCAAGGCCCACCCAGCTTTTTGCCAACTGTGTATATAAGCTACACAGTAAATCAGCCTCCAGCACGCTATTTTTAGGAGGGGAAAAATTAAGCATAATGTGAAGAAACTAAGGTAAATACAGCATGTTGCTTTTCAAATATAATCAATGTGTCTGCAACAGGGCACTTCTGTTTAGCATGCCAAAAATGCTCCATGGAAAAAGGAACAATACCAAGACTTCCCCAGTTACTACTTAACCACTATTGCCTATACAGATCTGTTAAAAAAAATTACATGAAACAGGAAGAGACAATCTTTGAGGAACAAGATCCAGTAATTTGATCAGTGTTCAGGCAGCAGGTGGGAAGAAGGCAGAAAAAGATGCTTGCTGGAGAGAAACTCAGGGACCTACCCAGGCATCAGTGAGCAGACGGCTCTATCCTTGCAGTGAAGCTGAGCAGTCAGTCTCTTCCTCCTGATGCTGCAGCAGCACTTCTCTGTGTACACCACCAAGAGAGATCCTAAGGAACCCTCAAGCAGACTATGTCATGCAGGCAGAAGGTAAAACTTGCAAAGAACCAGAGGTGCATCCTTATTTTTATAGTGCTGCCAGAATTTTTGTTATATCCAAAAATTTTGAAGAAAAAATATAGGAATAAATGAATTTTTAAAAAGGGTTCTTGGGGCTGCACCAATCTCTTCTCACAGTTCTGTTGTTGTGGTTTAACCCCAGCATTAGCTCAGTCCCTCAGAGCTGCTCATTCACACCCCCATAGTGGGATGTGGGAGAGAATTTTAAGAATGAGAAAACTCATAGATTGAGATAAAGACAGTTTAATAGGTAAAGCAAAAGCCACACACAAAACAAGGAATTCATTCACCCTTTCCCATGTACAGGCAGGTGTTCCACCTCCCCAGGAAGCTGAGCTCCAGCAGACATAACAGTGACTTGGGAAGGCAAATGCCATCACTTTGAGTATCGTCCTCCTTCCTTCTTCTTCCCCTAGTTTTATGTGCTGAGCATGGTGCCATAGAGTATGGAATGTCCCTGTGTGCAGTGGGGTCAGCTGGCCCAGCTGTGTTCCCTCCCAGCTTCTTGTACAACACTAGCTGTGTGGCAGGTGAAGGCTCTGCAGAGGAGGAGGACAGAGGTAATGTGAGGAGTGGAAGCTACAGCTGTTTCAGCTAGGAAGATGCTGGTGCAGTCACACAGCTTGAATGGATCCATGGGACTGCTGCAGCTGGCAATCAGACAAGTTCTTTCCTGAGGGGGGTGAGGCACTTGGGACATGACCTGCTCCAGGAGTCAAGAGAGCTGCTGGGTCTGATGATTCTGGATCCCACTCCTTTGCCACTGGCTTTAGTGCATGAATGCTCTTAATTTCCTTGATTCAAGGAGCTAGACAGGGATGGTGCCAACTGCAACACTTAGAAAGGAAAGGCCTCCCCATGAAACAGATGTGGTAGCACCACCTTCTGATTACCTTTAAATTTCCTCCAGTCCTCCTGCTTGCTTTAAATTCATATCTTCTTTGTCTCCACTTTCCCAACAGCAGTTCAGCAGCCAGCAAAATGGCTGTCACCTCATTTCTTTGGTCTTAGCTGCTAGAACTTTACTGGTAAGCCAGGGAACTCTTCATTCTTCCTCTGTCATGTCAATGGAATGTGCCAAGTGCAAATTGCTAATCTAAGTGTATTTAAAATCACTGAAGGCATGAAGGAGGTGCAACCTCTCCAGCTTTACAGACTCTGGTAGAGATTAAGCATTGTACATGGGTCTCAGCTTTGATTGTTAGTGGAGTTCATGAAACTGTGTCCCAGGTTTTCTGCTGTAACTGTGGTGCTTTTGGGGCTGTCTCTAGGGACTCACGAGTGCATGAGAAGGATGTGTCATACAATGAACTGAAATTAAAATTACTGTAAATTGTAGAAATTTAGCATGAGGAAAACATTCTCACAGATAAATGAAAAGAAGTGTGATGTAGAAAAGCAAACGGAAGTGGGGTGCTTCTTTACAGATATGATTCACAGCAATTTGAAAACCTCCAAAAAGGACTGTGGAGAGCCCATTTTAAGAAGTGACTGGAGGCTGTCCCACAGGAGGGCAGTGAAGAAGCACCTACTGACCATCAGTGGGACTTTGGCTCCTACCTGTCCTTGGAGTTTTGAAAAATAATTATGCCCAGTGAGTCACTAACAAAGGGTCTCATTCCAGAAAACTTCAGGATGTACATTTCCTTTTAGCGAGATTCCAGCATAATGTAGACTCCATTTTTTGGTCCAAGTGTGGCTTTTGATTTGAGTTGCAAAGGAATCTGAAAGAGAAAATAGCATCTTATGTGCAGTTGTATGTGTTTGTTTATGTATGACACTCCCATATACAGACAGACATTTCTGCTGGAGGACCAGTCTATACCAGGATTACTGTGGAACCTGTAAAGTACTTGTTTTACAGTCACCTGGGGTGGTAAAATATAAATTGGATTTATAGCCAGAAGCTGAGGCAGTGGTTACCCAGGAATGCTATAGATGTGAATGGAAAGAAATTAACTCTGTAAACTCTAGAGCTGGGTGCAATGTCCATAGCAACAGGCATATACTAAAGTGCTGAGATCCTGTGAAATACGTACACACGTTCTCACCGTCTATGAATTATGACATTTCATCTGTGATCTTGCCATACTGCTCTCCATTAAGGCAGGGCTGTGTAACAGTTCTTTTGTTGGAAAAAATACATACCTGAAATCACGTTTTGCTTAAAACATGCAGTCTATGCCTCATCTCTCCTTATTATGGAAGTGTCTCAAGCAGTTTTCTCAAATGAAGAGAAGTCACAAAGGCAAATCAGTTGTCCTGCCTAAAACACACTGTCAACTCAAGTTAAGAAGTGCGATCTTTAAGCCTCTGCATGTACAAACCTCAGTCTCTGGGCAGGTCTTGAATTTAAACTTCTGCAAAATCCTCAGCAGAGTCATTTTTGTCTCCAACAAACCCATTTTCATGCCAATGCAGCCACGGGGTCCTGCCCCAAAGGGCAGGTATGTAAAGGGATGTCGCTGCTTCTTGGCCTCCTCTGTAAACCTAGAAGGTGCAGAGATGGAAACCAGTTCAAGAAATGCTTTTTGCTCCTGATTCCATGTTTTTCATTTAAGTCTCAAAAGCTGGTTATTTCAATTAATCTTAATGGACTGGTTAAGGGGATTATTGATAGATTATGTCCTGATATCCTAAGTAAAAAGATAATTGATTTATGGCCATCAGACTTTGTCAGCTGGTGATTTTAGGAGAGGACATGGAGACATGAATTTTGCTTCCAATCCATCTTTAATGAAAATACCTCATGTCTTTGGATTCAGTTTTCAAGAACTTTAGACTACTAAGGTCCAGAGAACTCAAGCAGGGTAGAAAGAGATGAGAGGTAATACAGGCTATTTGGAGCTCTGGAAAAAAATAATATTGTGTATTTCCACTAATTCCATCCCCATGCTTAGATAACCTAAATAAGATAGAGCCACTAGTCCAAAAAGTACTGTAGAGGCCCCTAATTCAAGACTGAAGGACCATTAACTCATGTACTAAGCACTGTTGCATATCCCACACAAACAGATCCAGACAGTTCTTGCCTTGATCACTCCCATATTTCATTTTAGTAAATTTAAAATCTCCCTTTACTCCTGCTTTACTCCTATGGCCAATTTCAAAATGGAATATTGGGGGGGGGGGGGGGGGNGGCTGGAGTTGCAGGAATTTTTTAATTCCTGCTAACATTCCCAAATATACAAGCTGAGCAGAGTGTTAGTAATTATGGATCATTCCTCAGCGAAGGTTCAAAAGGGAATTTATCTCAGATTTGTAACAAACAACACTGTGTGAGTCAAAGGGACTGCAGTCCTTACTAACTATTTTACCCTTTTGTGCTACTGTTAAAGTGGTGAGTAATTAAGAATTAAGAAAGCAATTCTAGATAAGCACTGCTAAAAATACCCACACCAGACTTCCAGTTACTGCTAAGATTCCTCTCCAGCAAAATCTCTGGGCTCTAACCCTGGCATTGCTCTTCTTTGTGGCCAAAAGATTCTGATGGAGCATATGCCTAGATTTGTTCCAGAAGGAGCATTGGGCAAACCCACCTACACCACACAGTTGTCTTACTGGCAAAGATAGTTCTGGGCTGCCTGCCTCACACCCAGTTGTTAATGGAGCAGGCACATTTTTCTTAGTAAACTTTTGAATGTAATGGCAGCTTAAAATGTATCTGCCCACAAAACTAAATTGTGCTTCCACACAGCACCACATCAGCTGAAACTCTCCCTGTAAGCTCAGCCCAGCATCTGTAACATGGGGCATGTACAAAAACGCAGCTTGACAGGGTGTCACCCACTGAACATATAAATGCTCCATGTAAAACTGTCTTGCCAAGCAAGAACCAAGGATCCTAACTTACACACAGAGAGCAGATTCCCAGTGGGAGATGAGGTAGGTTCCCCAGTCACAGAGTAACCACACTGTTAGGTTTCAGATGAAAAGAGTGCTCTAAACCAGTAAGGAGCTAGATGAATTTCCCAGGTACAGCCAAAACAGTGAATATATTGTCCCACTTCAGAATTTCTGCACCCAGAAGCAACATTATTCACAGTATCTGATTTGGAAACAGGTCTGAAAACTTCTGCCACCGTTCAACCTTGACCAAACCTCACACGTTCTGTGGGATACACTCCTATCATCACTTGCCTGATTTAGTAGAAATTTTAGAATAGACATGTTTTAATGGTCTAAATAAAACTGTGCTCCTCTTGGTGGAAATGCTGCTTTGGATGAATATTGGGTGACTGTGGCTGTGAAAGAGCAGCAGAATCTGGTGCCTGCACTGGACAGGTTGGAGCTCTGTGCCCATGGGCCCAAGTAAGGACTTCAACCTAAGGATGAAAAGCATTACTCCACATACCTCTCAGGAATGAACTTCTCAGGTTCTGGCCAGAATTCAGGGTCATGGTGAAGGTGTCCAACTGCAGTTTCAATGACAGCTCCAGCTGGAATATGCTGCCCCAGCACTACACAGTCTTTAGCTGCTTCCCTAGTGAATCTGCAACAGCATCATGCATCCCAGATGATTAATAAAGGTTAAAAATACAGCAGGAGAGATCTATACAAGTATCTGTCTTCATCTGACCATACAATTTCTGGGGTAACACTTTCTCATAGATAAATACAACGACTGTTGCTGATGGCAGTGTCTTCTTAGGTTATAATCATCTCCACTTAGAAGTCCATAACTTCATTCCAGATGGTTGACTTCTGCCCTTTTCACAGGAAAGCATTTCTGGTTGTGAACTGTTTTTCAAAGCATTAACTGCTAAACTGCTATTTTATTGTTGATGTTGGGTTTAGGCTCTTTTTTAATGAAAATTGCTGATGAAAAGTGTCAGTCATCTCTAAGAACAGGTAGAAAGAGTATGCTGATTTGCTTCCAGGAAAAAAAACATAGTAAATACAGCTTTGAGTTTGTTTATTTGAGAAGCTCACCCCTGTTGGTGCAGAGCCTGAAACTTAGCAAGGGATGGTTTTAATATTAAGGCTGACCGTTCTGCTGCTGGTGCTACTCTGGAAGTACAACCAATTCACAAGCCTTGGAAAACATTTCACACATATTCATCAAAGACAGGTGTGATGTTAAAAACAAAACTCTGCAGTTTTCTTCCACCCTGTGGTGATAGGTGACAGAGGTGTCCTTAGGAACCTCACCATGGCAAGACTGAGAACAGTTGCCTGCCAAAGCTCAGCTTGTCTCTTACAAAAGATTGTGTGTGGGTGTGTACATGTGGTGGTAGGTTCTGATCCAGATCTTTTGGTGCTTAGGTGGTCACTACAGATCCCAAATCAGCCCAGACCCAGGTGGATACCCTGCTGTCTCAGTCTGAGAACTATTCCTTGCCACCATCTGCAAGCACAGGGGTAAGACAATGTGCAGGAACTTCCTTTGCTGCTTCCCACACTCTGCTTAAAAAGTTTAACAAAGATTTCAGCTTTAGGGCTGTCAGTCTGGCATCATTACAGAAACACATTCTTTCCTTGCTGTCACCCATCTGCCTTTCTCATAGACAAATAAATAACAGAGGTTCCAAACCTGGAACAAAACATTGGCATGCAAAAAACCCACAGACAAACAAACAAACATTGACAATTGACAAGCTATCCTTCTCATTCTTACATGAATTTGGTGATAATGGAAACATGAGTTCTGGGGGAGAAAGTTCTCTGGATAGTAAGTTCATTTAAAAAAAATGAAACCAACTCATTTTATAACAAACTTGGCTGCTACTGATTTTTCCCTTAACTCAGCATTATCCTTGTCATAGGCAATTAACATCTTCCAGCAGCCCTGGGCTGTCCTAATCCATTCCACATTCATCAGAGTAAAAGCCAGATCAGTAAATAGCACTGACAACATGAAACAAAACTTCAGAACAACTTTGATCGATTCTCATTCTGTCTTCCCACCTGACAAACATAGGTTGTTTCCTAGTGATAAAGCCCAAACTCAAAAACCCTTGTCACTTTAACCAGCAAAACAGTTTCCATTTGTACCCCAAGTATAACATAGTAAAGTCCCATCATCTCATCCAGGAGCAGACCTCTTTGATAATTACTCTCTGAACAACCCTGCAGATGGCCATAAAAAATATCTTGACTTCCAATCTTGCTGAACATATAGAAGAGAATATGATTTTAAGCTTTTTTTGTATTAAAGTGCCTGCAGTCATGGGTTAAATTTTTCAAAAGCTCTCACAGCAAGCTCAGTTTTGGCTTCTTTCCAGTCATCTGATTTTTTCCCTGAGCTTCATGAGAAGCATTGCAACTGGCTGATCACTTTGAAAAATTGTATTTCTTAATATTTGTATTTATGCTTGTGATAACTTGGAACTTTAACAATTGAACAGTTTTCTAATTTATTTTTCCCTTGTTTTCAGTTCATCAATACAGTAGAATAAATCATGTGTGATTTGGGACAAAACTTTCAAAAGTTAATGGTTGTTACCATTAGTTATTCATACTGTTAGTATGAAGCAGTGCTAAGTGTAAATGGGCCAAAGTTAAACACACATGTAAAATACAGCTTTCAGATTGTGCAACCCTTCCACAGATCAGGGCATAATAAGCAACAGGGATGGGTTTTGGTGCATATTTCCCAAGCCTAAGTCACATGGAAGCAGCAGCCTTTGGCTTTCCAAGGCCAGACCTGCTTCAAAATGGCTCCATCCTCTAACCTTGGGAGACATGAAGAGTGGTGGGGAAGCAACCTTGGCCAATTCACTGTAAAAATGTGCTTTAGAAATACCAGAATTATCCAGCTTTCCTTCAACAGGCCACATTATATCTTTCAAATGCACAAAGCAGTATTGATGTTGGCAGAGAGACTGAGAGACCATTGGTCTTCCAACAGCAGATTTCCATTTTATCGAGCCAGGGAGCTATCCTGTGTAATCAGAAGGGGAAAATAAATATACCTGAATGCAGGTGGGTACATGCGCAACGTCTCTGCCATCACCATGTCCAGATAGGGGAGTTCTTGTACATTTTGGTAATCAGGCACCATCTGAAAGGGCAAGACAAAAGGAACAATTATGTTTTCTCACATGTAAGTGCCAAGCTCATCTCAGATTAGCTTTAAAATCATCTATTTTTTTTACTGGGCATCTTTCCTGTAGATGAACTCGACGTCTCATCTAAAACAGTAAATGATAAAATTATACAAAAATGTGGGCAGCAATTAAATGCGTGTATAACATTCCTTTCATCATCAAAATGCTTTGGTGCACAGCCCAGCTGAAGGTATAATAATAAATCAACTTGCTAGGAAGTATTAAAAGCAGGTCATTACAGAGAGCATCACTAGCTATAACAGAGCTATTGTTTTACATGTGTACCAAAATCTGCACAGGCCTCTTTTCTCTTCTCACAGGCAAGAGCACGACCCACAGTTTGTTCACAAGAAACAGCAAGTCCTTCAGTTACTCTTGTTAATGTTGGAACAACCCCTCTGCACTTTCCCAGTTATAGAAATAAAGCAAAATGCTGGTGCTGTGATGCCTGTGGAGGGGTGGAGATGGCACTGGAAGATGCTGGAACCCCAATGAGGAACAGCACGCAGTGGTAAATTGCTCTGCCAAGAACGGAGGTGACAAGGTATAGCTCAAATCCCACCTGGCAGGACTGCAATAGTGCCTGAGCCGAGAAGCCTGTTTCCTCCAGCCCTTGTTTAATGTTGCTTAATTTTTCACAATGGTCAATGCCCGAGTCCACGTCTTCACAGTCCTACAAAGCCATCCAACCCTTGACAAAGGCTGGTGGACACTAAAACCCCAGCAGGGCTGTAGCTCAGGAGGCTTTGCCCTGTGAGTGGCAACAAATAGACGAGAGACACCAAACAGCAGCACTGGCACGAATCAGCACACAGATGAACAGGGAATTTCTTCTGCAGTTACCTTCCTTGGAAAAAGGACATCTTCCCTGTGTTATTCAGTGCTCTCAGCAGAGGGCAGCCAAAGAACATCGAACAACCTCATCAGAAAAGTAGAGTTTTGTTTTAAATTAGAGCATCTCCTAAAGACTGACAGAGAGTAAATTGGAGAAAAGCACAGCCGTCAGACTAGACTAAACCTTTTATGAAGATTTGAGGCCCTGGCTGTTCACAAAGGGGACTGGATTCCATCCTTCCTTTATTTACTACAGCACATTTCATGTATAATGCATATTTTATTGAATTTTCATGCAAAAACATACGGTACATACTGAAAATACTAAGCAGAGAACAACTCCAGATGGTATGCAGAAAAGGCATACAATAGAACAAGGATACCTTGCAGGATTAGGTTATCCCACTTATTCAGCACTAAGCCACCATGCACCATTTCACATCAACTAATCTTTTCTAGGAAGGAAATAGATACATTCTATTTCCCCCATTTTTTGGCTCAGGAAAGAAAAGCAGAAGCGGAGAAAGTAATTTGCACAGGCTGAGTAGAACTAGTGTGCATGTGCTTCTCTCTCAGGGGAAAAGATGCAACTCCGCTTGTCAATAGATGAAGTATTTTGTCAGTATATGACAAATACTATCAATACAGGAAGTATGGACTGCACCGACAGCCTTTCAGTGTGGCATTTATCTTGTAGTGGTGCCTGCTCACTCAAACCTTTGGCTTAGGTCAGTGGTTATCAGACAAAAGACTAGGAGCCTAAAAGCCACATGAGAACCATAGTGTAAGGAACATTGCTCCAATAATTCCAAGAGCTGAAACCAAAGCTAGGAGAATGATCTTTATCACCCTTCCTTTGCAGAAAGAGATCTGAGGGCTGCCTAATTTTGTGGGGGAAATCAGTAGCAGAGGCTGGAAATGCAGTCTCAAATTTCAGGTCTTCACGGCACAACTCCCTTTCTCCGTGCCTACAGAGGTGCTCCACTCTTCAATGCAAATGCACTCTGTGGTGTGCATTCTTTTATTTTTTCTGCCAGTTTTACAATTGTCTTTCACAACTTCCCCCTCTCCTTTTGATAGTGCTCTCCTGCATCTCTTTGAATCCTGAATCAGCATCGGAGTCTCGTTCCTGCAATCCTTCCTGATTTCATGGACAGGCTGGCTGAGAGAAGAGTCCAGGCTCAGAGAAAATGAGTGGTGGAGCCAAGAGCACACCGAGATGTGTTTGATTCTCTGAACCATGCTCTTTCCACTGAGCCTTCCTGTCTCTCTCATAATCCCTCTACTTACTTCTGGAGTCAATAATTAGGATAATTATATAGTAACCTGATACCATAAGTAGCCACTAAATCAAACCATACATCAATGAATAATGTAACACTAAATTATTGGAGCTTTGATTTGCTCTTTCAAATAGCTTCTATACCTTCAGGGCATTAGCAGTTCAGAAAACAAAACAAAGGTGTAAACCCAGCTGATTTTCCTTAGAAGAAAATTCCTTTTGCTTACATAAAGAAGGAGAGGTCAGTCGAATGGCAGCAGAGTGAGCTCTTCTATCACGAGAATGACAGACACATCAGTCATTTCCTACATCTGATCCAACTTAGTTATTGGCACTTCCATGCTTTTAGCATCAAAGTAGCTGGACCTAATTTAGTAGTTGTTTGCAAGGTCTGACCTGCAGCTGTGTAAAGTACACACAAGCCAAGCATTTCTGTTTAGGAAGGACAGTTTGTTTCTTTTTTTTCCCTTTCTAAGAAAATATTTTCCATTTGTTTTTCCACTCCCTCTCTTAAAAATATGCCTTTAGCCAAGCACATTTCAAAGGAACGTAAATATGCTTTTCTCCCTAAATGTCCCTATTTATATCTATCAACTGCTGGCAGGTTTGCTGGGGTGAGGGTGATGTTGTGCAAACATGCCAGTTTAACCCCCTGAAAAAAAATTGTCTAAATTGCCTTGTAGTCAAGATGAGGTGGTTCTTTTCACTAAGAAAAATTTCTATCTTTAACAAGAAGAGACGAGGAGTGTGAGGGAGGATTGCATATAATAAAACATCCTGTATTTTAATTTTGCAGCTACTGCTTTGCACAGCAGTTTTTTTTTATGTCTTGCACAACCTTGTAGTGTCTTTTCCTGTTGATGTGGATGTAAATGGCCATGTAACATCTTGTGGCATTTCTCTGCATGCATGTTTCCCCAGTTGGATTTCTGGAGGTGAGGTGGTACATCCCAGACTATTCAATCACTTCTGGCATCTTGTCTGGCCACAGACTCTCCTTTACGACTGACAGAAAATCATAAGCCTCCATTACTTAGAAAAAGATGTGAAATTAATTCTTCCTCCCACAGAGTACCCTGAGGTGAAATACCAGCAGTGATTATAAAATTGCCTATGTGCTACAAGGATGATGCGTGTTTTAATCCCCATATAAACTCCAAGGGAGATAACTACCTTCAGATCCACCTCTGCTTTTCAATATTAGTTTTAGCATTTTCTAGGCAGGCAAACCTATTTTTTATCACTGCCCTCAGTTAAATTTTAATTCCTCAATGAACAGCAAGGGAATCCAAGTGCTGACAGGAGCGGTCTGGCCAATCACTCTGCTGCAGTTTGAGATGTTACTGTTCCCAGTTTCTGGCTCTTCTTTGCTGGCTGTGGTTGGTGTCACCACAGCGAAGTCAGCAGAAGGGAACATATGCCTGCACCTCAGTTGCTTCCATACAACGTCCAGCATGAACCCATCTTCAGTGACAGCTCAAGAGGAGGCACTAACTTTTCCCCAAAGCAGTTGATGATCATCCTCCTCTACTGCCTCTGTTTTGGAAATGGTGATCCGAGGTGAATAAGAAATTTCCACTTATCCTATTGGCCATGCTCTAGTGATGCTCAGCATCCATAAATGAATAAAAAATCAGAAAAAATTTTGTGCAGCTGACAGTGTGATGTGCACCTGAAATCAATTTAGAAGCAGCAAAGCCTGCTGAGACCACATTCCTCACAAGGAGCATTGCTGAGTCATGGCCTGATACTGAACCAGCTGAGGTTTCTGAGAAATTGCAATCCAAATCCAATGGCTCATGGGCAGGTATGGCTGTGACAAAGTCCAGGTCAGAGAGATGACGTGCAGATCTGCTTAAGCACAGATGCAGATCCATGAGTTAGCTGTGTAATGCACAGCTACACAGTCCATATGAGCTCTCTCCTAAAATATAGACTTTGGATAGCAATAAGATAGGAGTCAAATAAAAAAAAGTCAGCATCACCCCCAGTTACTCTCACCCTGCTCCCTTTCAAATTGCCAAACACGTTACTCAGACCACAGCCATTCATAAACAGGTCAATAATGTTTCTTGATCAAAGGGATCAAAAGCTGCCGATAAATCAAAGAATCTGCCTGTGGTTTTGACCTTTCTTTGGTCACCTCTAGGAGCTGCTCATACTCCAACAGAACTAGAGCCTATGTGCCTCACTTGGCCTCAGAGCAGAGAGGGGGAAGAAATGCAAGAATGTGAGGTACAAGAAAGTCAGATTAGGGTTGCCCCATGACAACTTTGCCAACAACCCTATCAGGAAAGGAAAGGTTAGAGACTGGACTGCACTCAAAATGTAGATCAATGAAAATAAGGGGTGGGATGGTTTAACAGACATCTATCTTTAACTTGCTTAAAGAAAGTCTGTCTCATGTTTGACCACTTCTATGACAATATGCTGGAACGCCTGTAAAACACCAAACTAAAGCCTCCCTACAAGCTCAGGCAGCAAGACAAAGTTGATGAAGTAAAATTTCTTATCTTTATCTGAAGAACTTGGACCAAACACTTAAAAAATGCTTAAGGTAGTCCTCATGCAATATTTACTGCAAATTCTCCCTCCCAGTTGTTTGCACCTGACAGGTGAGATATGCCTTGGAGCCAAGGCACCAGGCAGAACCAGCCCATGCTGCTCAGAAAATAGGACCCTGAAGGTCCTGAGTCCCACTCACTCTGGGAGACAGATCACAGCCTTAAGATAGAGAAAAGGCTGCCTAAAATCACCAAGTGTCTGTTGGCCACTTCCAGTGATAGAGGCCTACAGAAACTTCTAGCAAAATATTAAGTTCTTGACTACAGAATCAAGGACAAGGTTCAGGAATAAAAAAATAGGACAAGCCTGGTTTCCAGATTGACTGACTTTCCAGATAAAGAGACTTTCTGAGCTGCCTAGCACCTCTCAAATCCTTAGAGCACACCTTGATAGCACTAGAGCCTCTCCCCTTGGCATTGTGCCTTCTTACATGCTCTCAGAAACCAACATTAAAATTCTTAGCTCCGGCCCCTCTTGCTTCTTTCCCCAGAAGCAAGAAAAAGCTATCCAAAACACAAACTCCCAAGATTTCCATTTATTTCTTTATCCATGTGGGTTACCTGCCACCTCTTTCATCTGCTTGGCTTGTTATTCAAATGGAATATTGTCAGGCTCTGACCCCCACCCTTGGTGGCTGCTCACTGGGTTTGACAGAGTTACTTTGAGGCACGTATCAAGATGTGACAACATTCAGTACTTCAAGACACCTCAAACAAATTCCTCCCAGCTCCTCCTAAAGACTGTGAGTGCCAGACAAATTTAGTCTCACAGATTTTTGTTCAAATCACCTGCCAGCCACCCTCACCTCTAACTCCACCTCTCTCTGGTTCACTACCATGCAAGTCAATGGATCATACTCAGAGGAAGGTGCCGATTTGCAGGCTGAGTTCAGAGCTGGTGGGAAAAGCTGGGGCACCAGTTTCACTCTGATAACTACATCACACACAGACCTTGCAGCCAAATTCTCCCCATCACTTTGGTGCAAATCCGTGCTGCTCCCTGGGGCTTTATCAGTGTAAGGGAGAGAAAAATGCAGTTCTAAGGATGTACCAAATAGTGCTGGGGAAAGCGCCAGAAGGTACAAGGTTACAGCAGTATCAATGCACTTTAATGTTACTTTGCTTTTTGAATCATTCAGCTCCTGACAGAAGACAGACCTGCACTACCACCAGTAGCTTCCACAGTGCTGAAACAGGGTCTTTGTAGCATCACTGCTTACAAGGAGACTTCTATGAGATAAAATACTTCCTATAATGAAGAGTGTCCCAAAGCCAAACAGATAAACATAAAAGCTGCAACCAAAACAGTCAGAAATTCTCTTCCACTTACATTACTACTGACACATGGTGATCAGCAAGAACAGAATGCGTGCCATCAGGTAGAATATCAAGAAAAAAGATAGTCAGGAAAAAAGAAGAAAATCTCTATGGAAATACTTTATGGGGCAAGCTACAAACAAAAAGAAAGGAGAAAAACAATCTGTTTCTATTTAGGTTTTGTAAATTTGTCAACCTCATCTAGTCCCAGATTGCCAAGAGAAGTGCGTGCCTTTAAATGAAAATTGATTAAATAATTCTAAGTGAGGCTGGGTGCCTGGGGTGCTCTGCTGTCACAAAGGAAGGTGCAGTTCCCCAGTGTGATGATACTGCCAGGCCAGGCAGTGTTTTGTACGTAAGTACCCTCACTATGCTAATTTTTATTATTTTACTTAGGCTATGTGGGGGAGAGTAGCTCTCCTCTAGAAGTGGCTCACTACCTATATTCAATGCATGCCTTGCTCCAGTTATTTGTGATGTAGTGTAATCCCTGCTCAAGCACTGCAGCAGGCTAAGATCATCAGAGGCATGGAGACTGCCTCTTTCTCACCTCCTTAAAAGCCACTCAGCCCCCAGGAAATCCGCCCCGGGTTCTCTCTACAGCCCACCGAGTCTCAAAAGTCTCTCTTTCTACACTTGTCTGACACAATCAAAATTTCTGCTTGGGTGGCAGAAATGCTGAATGGTGAGGGATCTCAGTGGGAGAGAAGCAAGGAGGAAATTAAACAGGAGAAAGGACTGCCAGAGGCCCAAAAGGCTGAGAAAGAGAATTATAAAACTGGGATAGGTCTGTCCAAAGGGCATGTCACCAGTCCAAAGCACATTAACCACTGAAGTTCGTGCAAGACTTTATCCTTCCTGCTACAGAAGTGTCCCTTGGTGGTTGCAGCAGATCTACAGGAATAAAGAGGGTTTTTCTTTTTCCCCTCTCAGTAGACATTCATGGTATCACATAAGAGCTAGATAATTTAATTTAATCGTTCCTGCTCCAGCTGGTATTTTCTATATGGAGGTGACAGTGCTTTAAATTAGGACCTTGCATATAAAAGGCCTGTGTGTTTAGTTTAATCAAATGTTCATTTCCTCATGTTATGTTTATATTAAAAGACATCAGCATGAATTTTCAGGCTGCAAATAGAGGCTACCTTATGGTCTATGTGCTGAGGTTGTCTTTGGTTGTTCTTCATCTCTGTGGCAGCCTTGTGGGCTGAGAGCTGTCTCAGCCCCAGGCACGCAGCTTGGGGAAATATGCTCTGGAGAGTACAGTCCAACCTATGCAGAGATCAGAGCTTTGCACAAAATAAATTATTTCTGTAATTTGCCCTTCTTGAGCCAGTCACTGCTTAAGTCACTGGCTTCAGCAACTGCTGGATGAGACCTTTACTGATTTAGTAAACAGGAAAGCATTTGTAGCAGAGAAACGGCAAAATTCTCTCATCACTCAGTGTAATTATTATTTGTTCCAACAAGGGCAGGTCAATTTTAATACCATACAATATTTATGCAGTGCCTAATGTCTTGGAAACATCTAAAGTACATTAGGTGCAGCACAACAATAATAAGAATTTGCCTTTCCATAGTTGTTTTTCCCCTGAGGCTCGTGAAGCGTTTAGCAAGCATTAATTAGTTGGTCATCTTCCAAATGCATGTGTGAGGTTCTCCTGGTAAATAATCCCTCCCCTGCACACAAGGGGCAAGCAAAGGTGCTGAAGACTGAGACCATCACTTTACAACCTTAAAAGCTGAGCACCCACAAGCTCATGTCTTCATAGCCTGATTTTTTTTCTCAGCCTCAGTGTGAATCCTGTTCATAAATTAGCAAATACTACTCTGAATGCATAGACTTAAAGTGACCAAAAAAGAAAGAAATCCATTGCACAGCATTTAAATAGGACTTAAACAAAAAGGAGCTTCTCTTGCTTTCAGCTTCCAAAATCATAACTTAAGGTTCAGCCTGTCCTTGAGAGGTACTATGAGATGGTACTAAAAGTACAGAATGTGAAGAAGTGCTTCTGGTGCCAAAGCTCCAATTCCTTGCCATAGACTTCTGTACCTCCTCACTAATACAGTAAAATTTACTGGTAAAGGCCACATCCAGTCCTAGCTCCAAATTTTAACATGTGGCCTTTCTACACGGCACAAAAGAAAAGTTTGTTACTGTTGAAACCTCTCACAGTTTAACTGAAAATATGAAAAATGGACAAAGAAAGGGGAAAAATGTATTTTCTAACCAAAGCTATTCAGTGTCTTTTCCTCTTTTGCACCCTCTGGAAAGCTCTGACTGCCTTGGGTATAACAAAGCAATTTACAACTGGTAAGTGAAAAAATTTGGTAGCACTTGAAATGGCTTTTGTGTTTTCTTCCTCCAGTACATGAAGAAGATCTCTGAAAAAACAACACAACTTGTCAGCCCAAAACGCAGTACCCCAAGCTCAGTGGGGAGCTGGCTGTGAGCAGGGGTGTCTGTTACTCTGACAGTAACCTACAACAAACTTCTGAAGATATTCAGATAAAGGTATCTGCAAAAAATCCTGGCAGATGCCTATTCAAGGATCTCTTTCCTTTTATTCCCTGACTCTCCATCTGGGAACACAGAAATTTCCCTAAGCCTGTTCACGCTCAGATTTAGTGAAGCCATCATGGTGTCATGTTCTGGCACTGTTTTGTGTCTTTGCTCTCCTCTAGCCTTTGTAGACCAGCATGACACGACTGTCCATCTGTTTATGATTTACTTCTCACAATGACTTGGTCCTGATTACACTGATAAGCACAGTAGGTTATTTGAGGGCTAACTGGACCTCTGCAATGACACTCAAGCTGTACCCACATTGTGGGAACATTTCCAGTCAAAAAAAGGCGAGTGGAAAAACTCCACTGTATCCTCCCTGAGGAGAGCCTTCCTGTCCTTAAGCTCAAGACATAAAACAAACAAAAAAATATTTTTTATCTGGCAATCTTTTGCAGTTATCAGTGTCCCAATGAGCCACAAAAGAAGAGAAGACAAGAAAAGAAACTGAGGCCTGGGCCTTTCTGACATTTGAAGATGCATATTCGAGAAGACTTTATAAAGAACAGTGTTTGGTTCAGGAGGCCACATGTTTCATGGTCTCCTTTAGCACAGACATGAGTCCCTGAGTTAGAGGACCTACCTCTACATGCAGGAGCCAAGGATAGAGCCTGGAAAATGCAGTTGTTTTGGGGGGGAACCATGTACTGCCAGGGGTAGTAAAGCCCTCCCTCGTGTGCTGACTCACTGGCCTCGTGAGTGCATGGAAATGAAGGGGAACAAAAGCACAACTCAGGGAGCTGCAGGATGGAATCACAGGGTCAGCAGTGAGAAAATACAGAATGCATTTGTAGTCTGAACAAGGTTATTTCCAGCATGTTTTAGGATGATATAAAGCTTTACAGGGAAGGCAAATGGAAAGTATTGCTCACGATTTCTTCTGCTTTATGAGTAAGCTGCTTTGGCCTTTATTTATTTATTACCTCACAGTCCCACAACAGTTCTGGTGTGAAGACTAATTTGCTGTTCTTTCTCTCTTGCTTCTCAAAGATACTTTGCTTCTTGAACCTGACACTTTCCTGTCTCAATGCCTGGCCACATCACTCATTTACCTCTGTATTTCCAAGTGTGATAAATTTAGAGTAAAAATTCGTGTATAAAATAATAGTCCGATGTGTAATGGGAATAATGTTAATAAAAATTGTGAAATCCAGTAGAAGGCTAATCGTTTCCCCCAGCCTGCCAATCTCAGTTGCAATGACAGGACGAGAATCAGCAGACTAGACAAAGACAGTGGCCCACCTTGATAAGAATCGCTTCATCGCCAATGCAAGGAGAAATTCCTCCCTGACGACTAGGCCGATCTCATCGACTCTCTGGCAGCAACAAGCAAACTGAACTCAACATAAGACTGGCCCATGAAATTGGCATAAGAAAAAGCTTTCCCGGAATGAGACAATGGGACTTGACAAGATCCGAGAAGACCATCGAAAAGAAATTCGGACTATTCAGCCCATCCTGGCCACCTGGACTGCCTTAGGGCAGAAAAATCCTATAAAACGGTGGACTGAGAATCGTTCGGGGTGGATTTGGCAGACCTATAACTTGGTGTACAGACCCCTATCCACCCAGCGCAGCGCTGATATTTTCCTATTTTGTGGTTTTCTCTTTTATTTGTGATCGATATTGTTTTATTAATAAATTGTTGCTTTGTTAATCCGATATTTGCCATTTGCATTTATAACACAAGAATACCCTTATTATGAAAAATTTGCAACACCTCACTTCTGTGCTGTCATTTCACTTACAGCCATGCTACTTTAATGCCCAGTATTTTATCATTTATTCTTATTTTTCAAAGCTCAGAAGCATCAAGTCTCAAAAGTTCTGGGGTACAGAGGAATCTGGCCAACATGGTGGTACCCAGCTGGGTTTGAGCCAGGCCTGACAGGGAGGCTACTTGACCCAGACACCACTGAGCCACAAAGGTGGCACCCATAATCTGACACATTTGATAGAATCATTCAACACAAAATAGTACTTTTAAGCCAGAAAAGTGTGTAAAACATAGTGTTCTGTAGGGGATTCACTAGCAATTTTACCCATATGAAATACCTAATAAAGGATGGTATGCACTGCCTTTTTATCATGAATTGAGGCACAAAGAACTGTAGATATCTATAGGAGGGCTAATTTGTGGGGAGGGATTTTCTGAGTACCAAGATGAAACTGTACAGCTGTAGGTTTTTTCTGTAAAGGGCCTGTCACACACACGAGAGCAGCTAGCATATTACCAATCCTGATTGCTCAAACATTATGAGCAAGGCCCCAGCATACTTTGAAATCGGCTGTAAAACACATGAGATTTATGACAAATAACAGTATTTTGACCTTCATATGCCTTCTGGCTTCTGACCTGGGATTCATATTTTCAGTCTTATAAACCTTTTTTCCTTTTTCTTTTCTTTACTGGTAGTCTTTTGTTTTAATAATGAAATATGAGATTCTGGTTATACACCTGACTTCAGTGTTGAGTGATTTGAGAGAGTACAAAACAACAGAGACTTACAGCCTGTTGGCAGGATTCTGGTAATATTCCATTAACTGAGCGCCATGAGCCATCCCTGCCTGCCCTTTGGCCATCTGCTGCTAGCACTCAGATAGAATCATGCAGACTTTTTTTAAAAAGAAAGAAAAAAAAATCTACAACACCAGGAGCTTCATGTGAATAAACATCAGACAAACATGAGCTGCCTTTCAGAGTACCCACAGTACAGTAGCACACATTTTGGGGGTGTGTGAGGGGCGTTACTACAAGAGGGGCCTCAAGGATTAATCATCCAACACCCTTTTTAAAATGCCAAACTTGGTATCTTGGCAAAGCTTGACACAGAACAAAACTGAAACATGCAGACAAAGTAATTGGGGGGGAAACCGTGCTGAGTTTATATATAGCATTTTGTTTCTGCTGAGTACTAGGGGGGAAGTGGGGAAGGGAGAAGTGAGGGGGAGAGAGGGAAAAGAAAGATAAATTTTGGTTGTTGCTGTCAGATGAAGATCCACTTATCTATGGCAGAAGCCCAGAGAGGTGCATGACTCTAAATGAAGAAATTTAATTAAAAAGATAAAAAAAATAATAAAATTAGCAGGCAAAAAAACCCCAGGACTTCTTGCTTCTCACACCTACCCTGATGTATAAATAGAGTCTATGTGATGGATGAAGGGTGCTTATTATTTCTTTGACTTCTATGGGCGTAAAGAAATCTACAATACTCTCTAGTGAATCAGCAGGATGATCAAAAAGCCAATAGCATGTTGCTGCTATTCCAACTTTGCTTCTCTAGTTTAAACCATACCATGTAACATTTTGGCAGCCCCAGTCGTAGTCATAGTCATAAAATACTTATTTCACACTGAAAAAAAACAAACAAAAAAACCTGAGGGAAAGTTGGCTCAATTATGAAAGAAAATATTTTGGAAAGCAGCTTACTTGGGATCATATTCTGCCAGAGCTACACCTCTCATAAGAAATGTGCTGATAAAAACTGTGAGTGGATGTGATCCTCTTTTGCATCCCTTGCATACTTCGACCTGCCTTCTGCTAGCACAACTTAGAGCAACCTCACAGCTTTTCCTGCCTCAGCTCCCAAGGTATTTGCAATATAGCTTGAAAGAGCCAGAGCATCTTGCACTTCTATCCATACCCACAGCTTTTGCTCATACATTCACTTCCTATTTTATATTATGGCACAGT
The DNA here is from genome assembly GCA_013397095.1 of Sterrhoptilus dennistouni. Lineage (NCBI taxonomy): Eukaryota > Metazoa > Chordata > Aves > Passeriformes > Zosteropidae > Sterrhoptilus > Sterrhoptilus dennistouni. The sequence continues at coordinate 45,324 of VWZU01001785.1, forward strand.
AAGAGAGATTGGTATTAGTACTTTTGACCTCTCTTCATGTGCATGGACACGTGTGTGTGTACTTTCTGTAACACATCTACCTATTTGAAGTGGCATAAATATGACTAAATATATATATATATTCTTCAAATCTTGGAAGATTCATAGTGTCACTGCTGCAAAGTCAGAAAATTCATTCCAAGCCATGTTTATCTAGGTCAGGATGTGGGAAGAATTTTTTTGTGTTCTGCATATGCACATCACCGCTTTTGCTCCTTGGTACTACACAGGCTGGGAGCTGAAGAGTTAGGGAAGATGACAGTTTGCTCCCTGCTTCCAGTGGACTTGATAGAAAATTCCTTCTTGTGTTCCTTATAATGGAGTCTTGTCTCATTTTTACCAAAGAGATGCTTTGGCCAGTATACTACAAATACCATGCTGTCAGTGCCTATATGTATCTCTGCCACTATGCCACATCATCACTGGCTCTTCTTTAAAGCAGAAGAGTACCCTGCAAAGCAGAGAACAGGTTAACAAAAGGCTTCATTTATCTCCAGCTGATACCAACATGACAGTGGAAAATGTGGGGTCAGATTCCAGGCATATTCTTGTGAGGGCAGAAGGAGTGTGGGGAGTAGCCCTTGTGTGGCAAAACCACAGGGCCTGCTAGCAGAAGGTCAAGTCCTGATTCAGCTTTCTGAGCGAATTTGGGGAAGTCTTTTCCTCTCCTCCACCACTCCTGATAAGACTGATAAACCCTGTAGATACTGATAGCATGCTCAGAGGACAGCAGCATATGATGCTTGTGTTTAAAGCCTGATCATTATGTGGTAGTAACAAAAAATGCCCTGCTCTTTAAAAAAAAAAAAATCATGTCATGAATAAGGTAAACCCTGGCAGGTAATACCAATATTATACAAAATAAAGGTAAATCCTAAATGGAAAACAAAATTGTGGACAGACTACTAGAACACAAATTTTACATAGTCCTTCTGTGTAAATAAAGAAGTGAGCTTAACTTGCCATTAAAGCTTTACTTTATGATGTGAAATTGCTGGGGGGAAATGGTTGTAATGAATGTTATACACTTACCCACACACCAGCAACAAACCAGCAAAGGAATACACACTTTGCCTACCTTTGCATGATAAAAAAATAGCTGGAATTTAAAGTTTAATGGATCTGCACTCAAGATTTATCTAGCTATGATATCCTTGGGGTCCAAATAGAGGCTGTGATCCATGGGAATTCTCCCTGCTCCCTTCACCTCTGCCCTCTCAAATGATGAATTGGGAACTATGCAGGGAAACTACTGCTGCTATTAGACCTGTGGAAGAGGAAATGCACTACAACTGCTCCCAGAGTAGAAACCAGAATAGGTTCCTGCAGCCAGTGTCAGGATGTAGAAGGCAGGCTGGGGCCGCTCTCATGTCCTCTGCTCCCCAAAACCCAGAGGGTCAGATGTTGAGACAAGGCAGTGCCACTCCATTGTGTGTAGTGCTACCAGCACATCTCTGCTCTTTCCTGGATGGTGCTTTTCTATTTGATTATTTTTCCATCATGCATTTCTTACTTCATTAAGGGGAGTTATTAATCACATGGCCCAGGAGCAGTGGGGCTTCCCTTTAACCCAACATTACCACAGTGAGGGATGGATCCAGCGTTTTGCTTGGGGTTGGAGCACTCCCTGCTCTCTCAGGCTGAAAGATGGCTCAGAGTGCTGTGCATGACCAGACTCCACACAGGATGCAAGAGGCTCAGCTTGGTGGGAAATGAAAAGCACATAGACTCTTTTGTCAGCTTGACTTGGTCTTAATAATGTTTAAATATCTGAAGGTCACTGAATTAGAGTTCAGAAACTTGACACAAAGGCTTTTTCTAGGATTATCTAGGTTTGCTGAAGTAAGACAACAAAAGAGAATAAACCAAACTGAGGAAAACCGACTGCTGCTGCTGCTGAGATGTTATTCTTCTCATTAAGCCTATATGCTGAGCCTGTAGAGGAGGCAGCACTTCCTGTCTCTCTTGCTGACAGTTCAGTATTAGAACACAAAGGCAGGTCACTGTCCTTGTCAATACGGTAAACAAAGATAAGAGCTGAAAGCAACAGAATATTTTTTTAACCCTGATAATTCACTCAGTATGTATTCCATTGTGGAGAGATTTATTGTTTACTTAGAAGTCCTCAAAAGAGCTTCTTCAGAATGTGCCGGACACAAAACACACATTTCAGCTAAAAGTGCTGGCTAGACCTGCTCAGGGCATCTGCTCCTTGTCCCTGGACTCACATCTGTGAAACATTAGTGAACCCGCCGGAAAAATGTAGTCCCAAACCTTTGCCCAGATCTGCTTGCTATCTCAGGCTAGGAACTTAAACAGATATCTTCAACGGGCAGTCATGCTCATGAAAATGCTTTGTCAAGATGCCAACAAAAAACTCCATTGCTTTCCTTCTCCACTTGCAAATTGTCTGCAGCAGAGCAGCACAGGAGTGAAAACCATTGGTATATTATCTGACACTCTTAGTAGAAGGATCAGTCTTCCCTCTGGCTGGCCCAAGTAAAACTCCCCATTGCCTTTCCCTCCCAGCTCGTTTCCCCAAATGCAGACACACTACACCACTACAGGGGGAGGCAGGAGCAGACACCATCAGTGACAACAGCAGAGACAGCCTTATCTTTTCTGTGTAATGGCTCAGCAGCTTAAAGTAAAGCAAGAGTTTAAACACTTGCTGATTAGGAGAGCAGGGCATCAGATGAGAATTTAGGAGCTGTGAGTGCTGCCATAGATTAGGCCATTTAATCCTGCCATGGCTCCCCTTGCCACCTGGGAAGCAGAAGTGAAACCTCTCCTGCTACCTACCTGGGACCTCTGAAAAGTGCATTTGGTAGTCTTATCCCAGGAATACCAAGCATAAGTGCAAACCCAGACAGATTAGATTTAGGCAAACTGCCCTCCAGAAAAGTATAGTCAGGACTGGAGGAGCATCCAAGGATTTCTCATAGTTGGTGCTGTACATTTGACCTTCTCTACCTTTTCATAGGATCTCTGGGTTTCAATAGAAACAGCAATCTCTTTTCAAGGAGGACAAAAGAAGGTTTGTTGAAATGCTATTTTTAAACATGTGTTTACTGAGGACATTTTAGGATTGCTAGAGATGAATTACCTACAGTCTTGGGCTGTATTATAAAGTGGATTGTGAGTTTTAAATCTTTCCCTTTTCTGAAAGAACTATAAGCTTAGTTGTGCTAAAGTTTCCAACAGCATTCTTGGGCTTAGCTTTTGTAAGCTGATTTCATCCCCAAAGCCTACATTAGTTCTTGTCCATTCTGATTTGCTCCTTTATATTTCTCTGAGCAATTAAGAACTCTCTTTAGCTCTCACAGCACTGCAACACCCACAGGAGGTACATGTCCATATTCCTTTGGTTGTGTTTTCAGATCACCACTACTCTTGCTCAGTGGGTACTAGTTGCTCTATTGCTCGCAGCAGGCATGTACTCGCTCTTTTTCAGCTGTTCTCAGAAACTGTTTTTAGCAGATCTCTTGCCAGATAATCTGGCAACTCAAAGTACAGAAGCAAGTTCGTTATCTGTTCCAAGGGAAGTTTTTCCAGGAGCACTCAAAGATGCCAAAATCACAGAAGAGTTGTTTACAAAGGTCAATACACACTGCACCAGCATGCCAACCAGCTTCTGATGCTCAGGTCAGCCAGGGTTTATCAATGTAAGTAATGGTTCTTGTTAGTTGTGGGAAACTAATTCCATTGAACTCAGTCAGCCCACAAAGAAGCTGACTGGGTGTGGAGTCTTGAAGAAAAGAGCAGTAAAATTAAGCCATTCCAAATGTATTATTGTGGACTCATGGAAAAGGAGGGATATGCCAACCTGTGGTCGTCACACCCAAAACACACTGGGGATCTTATCTGCTGATTCCTCCTCATTTCATGTTCTTAAGATGACACAGAGGCCCTGAAGCCATGCACCTACACCCTGTGCTATTTGTACAGCATACAGCACGTTTGTATTGATATGCCATCTGATATATATTAGAGCAATATGTACTGACTGGTACAGCAGGGCTATACCTCACTTTCAGAGTTGGAGGAAAATTCAAGCACAGTCTGCTGAAAACCACTGGATTGCATAATAAATTAGGAAAACTCCGTATCAGTACAAGCACCGTTCTACTGACCACTTTCCCTGGACACATTTATCCCAACACAGTGAGGAGAATAAACAATATTACCAGGACACTTTTGCCAGGGAACTGTATCTATGCTATGGCACATATCAATGCAGATATACAATAACTAGAGCTGGTTACAAGTGCTGGTGGAAGAACCACACAGTACATGTGTCTTGTGTAGATGTGAGGCTGCTGAAAGGAGAAAACAACTTCACATCCATATATGAATATGGAATGCACAGTATACAAATAGGTAGGAGCCCTTGCTATTGGCAAGAGGTATTGGTTCACCAGCATCTACCTATTCTCATGGATTAGCATTTGAACATGTGCTCATACCTTGCCTGCCATTCCTCAAAAAGAGCTTGTTTTTAAAAAGAAACAAAACTACAAACTTCATGGCAACATCTGAAAAGAAACATGGTAAATGGATTGATATAATTTCGTCAATTTGGGTGAATTGTAAGTCTATCTCTTCATAGGAGAGAAAAGGAATCAGCCCCCTTTTGAACAGTGGTGACAGAAAAGAGCCACAGAGCACAAGAGTAACTAGCCTAATTTAGATAATAGACTGCTTTAGAATTTGTGCATCAGACAAGAAACAAAATAAAAATATGATTTAAAGGCATCAAACTAAAGATGCTGGTACTGAAAAAAAGACGTTATGCTGATAGAAGTAGTTATATATTTGTATTCTTCCACGTATGCTAAAAAGCTGCACGACATTAACTGCATGGGTTTCTAAGTTAATATAGCTATCAGCTCTAGCTATATGATGTGTGTAGATAAGTATAGCTATATACACATGTGTACATCCACCCACATCCTGTTCTCTCTTCAACACCATACACAGATATTCACTGTTCTTTTCTGTAAGACCAACCATTTCTGGAATATGGAAAGAGCAATTCATATACTGTATTTTTCAAGAAAGATCTAATTTAAAAACAAGACCAAAAAGAGCACAGATTATAATAAAGCACTCATCCACATGGTATTGACTGAAGTTTTCTATCACAAGGCACTTCAGAAATAAGTATCAGAGTCCCACACCATGACATACACTTACACAAACACATATGCATGCACACATACTCACACAAAGGCAAGGCTAACAGTTATTTGTATTTCTTACTTTGAGAGACAGGAAACCTCCCTTTGCATCTGCTTTTTTTCTCACTAAGAAGAGTAATTTTAATTACAGACACTTGGCAGGAAGCCAAATTTGATTTTTGTTTTAAAATGACATCTGTCTAAGCATTTTTAAACTTCCTGTTCAATGTAACTTCCTTCATTTTATAGATCAACACTCAGTTATAGCAAAAATGAGAAGGGAGTAGCAAATGATTTATTCATTTTTCATGTTAACTCTTATCAGGTATATCAAGCAGTTCATTGTTCTGAGAACTGATGGTACAGAAAGCAGATTTACAGGGGGAATTTAGGACTCAGGCAGTCTGGGAAAGAAAATAAAAGGAAAGAAAAATCATGCATGGAAAAAACCAACACAGTTGTAATTTAACCCTAAAAAAACTCAATGGTTACTGTTTCCCAGACTGATTTTCCTCAGTTCGGCTTGGCTTTTTTTTTCAGGGGGGAAAAAAAGAGGGTTGAGAATGGGGTAAGAGTTAGGGCAACATTAAATACTTAAAATATGAGGCATCAGGCTATGGATGCCAGCTAGGTCAGCTTGGCACCAGGCAAATTTCTGTTGCATCAGTGAAGCTCCTCTGGGCTTGGGCAGTGCCAGACAGGTAGAGCTGTACTCAAAGTCCACATCCCAAGCTGGCACAGCCTCCTGCTTCAGTCAGGCTACTGGGACAGGGACAAGGAATCCTAAGCACCTCTAACAAAACTGACTGCAGAAAAAGCAAACATTTCATTTTCAGATGCTGAGCATTAAGGCTGCCTTCCCTCCTTTTCCTTTCATTCTGTCATTACTCGTGGCTCACAAGGCTGTATTGCACAGCTTGCTGTTTTCCTCCTGTACATGGAGCATGGGGAGCTAAGAGGTGAAAAGTGGGGGGGCAAAAACACTGCCAGAGAAGGAAAGCTGAATAATGCAGGAGCAGGGAAAGGAGAGAATGCAGCAGCAGAAAACAGGAGAGATTAATTCAAAGTGAGTACTGTAGGATGGAGGGCAGGAAGCAAGGATAGAAGCAAAGGTGGATGAGGTGGCAGGGAAACCACCCTGCCAGTAGTTACAGCTTTTCAGTACCTCAGCCTTCCCCTGAGATTTAGCAGGGAACCACAGCTCTTGGAGGAGAAGGCAGGGGTCCAGGCTGCACTGGAGCAGGAGAGCTGGTGAGGAGCATGGAGGTCCTTCTGGCCACCTATTCCCTGCTGTGTTGGAGCTCAAGCCACAGGCAGGTAGCCACATCTGGCTAACACAAGTCCCAGAAGAATGGGATTTATAATGCACATCAGAAATGCAGCTATGTCAGCTGTAAGAGTATCTGTCTCGTGCTGGCCCCACTGCTGGGACACAGGTAAACCTAATGAATTGCTGATGCCTTGATACCAAAGCTGCATTTCCACTCTTTGCTCCAGACAACCTAGATTTTATTCTTTTGACTTACATGTTTTCTCGAGCAAGGTAAATCATCTTTCAGGATACACGAACAACATAAAACAAATGGCCTGGGAAAACTGTGTCTCTCTCCTGCACTTTTTCCTCTGTAGAGATGTAACCTACAGCCACTCAGAAAACACTGCAAAAGTTTCCATGTGATTTTTAATTTCCTGATCCTGTCTGGAACAAGAACTGCAAATGCTGCAAGCCTCTGGAGGAAAAATTCGTATTGTCAGATTCTGCCCTAATTTTCCAAGATCCAGGAGTTTCAAAGAATATCTCAGCTCTTTAAGTGTTTGGAGACCTCAGTCTCCCAAGAGGCTGACTGCCTTTTGACTTGAGTCAACACAGTTGGAAAATGGAGAAAAAAAAAAACCAACCCTGAAACCTCACTGAAAACCAGATGTTGCCATTGAACAGAGCTACTGTGTTAATAAAACACTAGCACCCCTGCGCTCCCTGAAACAAAATTAATAGCCCTAATAGATTTCCCAAAGTGTGCTTTATGGCAGAAAGAAAGCAGGAGAAAATTTTTTTATGGCTTGAAGGGACTGTGGAGAGGTATGGTTTGGTACTGGCACTGGGATTTTTCCCACAGTGGAGTGGGAAAGGTCTCTATTTTTAGGGAGGACGGGCTGTGTTTGCTATTTGGCAGAAAGCAATCAGGACCAGTGATTGCAGCATTAGTGCTGGACATGAATGATGTGTCACAACACAGGGTTTGGTAGAGCACAAAAATGTTGCTGACGTGTGCCCAGTGTGGTGTACCACACAGTTTAAGCAGGGTCAGGAGTTTACGTGTATCCCTGGGGCACACACTATTCTCCCACTGATACTCAAATTGTAGCTGTAAAAGAAAACATCTTCATGCTGTGGGCAGTAAAAACAGAGTTTTCAGAGCCATTTTGCTTAATAAATAGTGGAGTTTCTTCGCATACTCCAATCAAAGATATATTTTTATCGACTATGACTCATAGGATGTAGATGTGATATGGTACACATATAGCTAAGCAGGAATGCAAGCAAGAACTGAAAAGCAGCATGGGTTTGTTTAAACGCCCTATTCCATCTCATCCAGCCACCATCCCATTATGACTCACAGCGGGCCAGCTTTCTGAGGCCACCAAGATGTCAACAGTTGGAGAAAATGTTTGTTCAAATGCCCCTGGGGTTGCTCTGAAAGCAGTCACTGACACGACATCCACAGTCCTCTGCAGCAGAAGCAGAAGCACCAATTTGTTAGCATGTGGCTTGGAGTTGCCACAAACTAGAGAAAACTCATGTCATTGGAGGGAAAACTGACCTCTCTTCTTTCTATTGTGCACAGCATCCCCATCTTTTCTTCTTCCTTGGCACAGCAGATAAGGAGCAAAGACAAGACACACACTCCAAATGGGCACAGCTCATGTGCCTAAGGCCCTGCAAGAGCAGGCTCATGTCGGTTTGATGTCGACCAAAAGCCAAGAGAAAAATGGGTTTCACCCTCCACACTGCTTTGTTGTGATGGAGCCCCAAGACCACTGGAAGTACTGACTGCTTATAGCACCAATTTTAGATTGAATCACTGATATGATTTAGGCTACTGTGAACACCAGTGTCCTTAATCTGTGTGGCTGGTTTATGTTTAGCAACAATAGAAAAAGTAAAGCCAAATTAAAAGTGGAAATATGATGAAGTGTTTCAAATGCAGGGATGTACATTATAAATATTGTGCTGAATGTATCCTGTGCTCTGGTGCTTAACAAAATAAAAATATGGCATCTTTCACCTAGTAATCTCCAACCATTTTTTAAAAAACAGATGGGGAAGCTGACTCATGAAAAAGGTAAAATGTTCTGTGTAAGGTCACAGATCACAAATTCAGTGCTAGAAAAATCAGTTCCTTAAGCTAATTCCCTTGCTTTGTCACCAGATTATATTGGCCACAGTACACTTGAGCAATAAATTTGACTTTAAAAAACATAAGGGCAATAGCAAATTATAATTAAGCACACATTCTGCAATGAGATTAATTGTTTTTATAATAAGAAGCAGCAAAAACTAGTGCCTATAAATTACACATTCCAGGAGAGCATTACTCCTTCTTAGAGACAACAACAAATACTTTTGGCAGATTTTGAAGATACAGATATGTGTACACCTATGCGTGTTTAGAATACAGTAAAAGCAATAATGGCCTGGCTGCCCTCTCTGCTGTGCACCTTGATTGGGAAGATAACCAATACTAGAATCAGAAAACACTTCAGGGCCTGACTTAATTCAAAAATACGCAGTATTTTTTACATTACAACTGCTAAACATGTGAACTGCATTTTTTAGAGTGGATGATTTAAGCAGAAGCCCCAAAGAGGCACCAAATGTCTTTGATAACTGCACAAACTGCATTGACACTCAGCTATCGTTTTTTTGCACTTGGATGCTGAATGCAAAATCAACTATGACATACCATATTCAAACTTCAAATGATATGCCAGACTGGGAGAGCAGCCATAGGTTTTTTGGGGTGTTTTTTGGTGTTAAAGGCACTGAGCATGTAAAGTTTTCATTCACATAGGTGGAGATTGCTGGTGGTTGGTCCCTTTAACAAACTTTATCACCTATTTAGGTGCTTAATATAGAGTTAGGGGACTGATTTTAGGCACTCATGACTGAAAATACCACTGCTAAATATTATTTGTGTAGGCTGATGCTGAAATACCACCACGAACTTTCAATAATGTCCCAAAAAAGTAGGAGATATACTAAAATTATAATAATATGTTCTCTTCCCTAATGCCCTTTATCTGAGAATATCAAACACCCATTAAGATAAGTACAAGTATGCTCCATTTACCACATGAACAGCCTGCGGTCTTAGAGCAAGTCAGAAGTTAAGAAAAAAACAAGGAGCTCAAGTAATTTTAGTCAATTACCACTTCCCTTTCCCTCTATGTTTAGAGATGGAGGAACACCATGACTCTCAGCATGCTCCTATAGTCCTTCTGAGAAAACCAAGCATTGGAACAGACTGCCCATGGAAGAGGTTGGGTCACCATCCATGGACATATTTAACACATGTGGTTCTTAGGGACATGGCTTAGTGGTACTTGGCAGTGTTAGGGTTACAGTTGGACTCAATGATCTTAAAGGTCCTTTCCAACTTAAATTCTGTGATTCTATGATCATGGATGCCATGGTCAGTCCTGAGACCAAAGTTGAATGAAACAATATTTTCAGCTTAGAGTTTACTAAAAAAAAAAAAACTCCTACTGACAAAGGAAATTCTTCTCACTGTGCTCATTCCTGATTCATTCCCCTTAAACCAATCCAAAGTACCACCTTCCCCTGGCAGGAGGGCTGGTCAAACATATGCTTCTGCAGATGATTTGAGTGCCAACTGGCACAGGGCAAGAGTGGCAGTCATGCACAAAAAGCCTGGCCAACATCTTCTCCTCACTCTGAAGATGCTGCTATCTCTGTTACCTACTCCAGCTCCTACTCCCTCCAACTAAGCTGAGATGGTGGGTCTGTGTCCTGACTTGTCCCTCTGCTGGGCAGCCATCTCTCTTTTTCAGGATAAATCACTTAGATGGCACCTGGGTGCAGCTACTAGGACAAGCTTATTATAGATTCTGGAGCAGTACTGTTGATTAAGCAGTTAAAATACATGCTGCTATATCAATCTAAAAAATAAACCCCTTGTTGTTCTTAGATACACTGACAGCACCGAAGTGGCATCCATCAGGTAGAGATGAGAGCTAAGAGATGTCTCAGCAATCATTAACTTTACAGCTACATGACTTCTTACACGCTCTAGAAACTCAAGACACAGGGGTTTACCCCTCCCTGAAATCTTACTCTCTTCCCACTGGAGCCGTACAATCAGAGTTTGACTGCCAGGAGCTCACAGCCAGAGCTGCATGCAGGCTCCCACTCCAGGTCATTGCTGGCACCTTCCTCCTGCCAGGAGAAAGGGCTGAGTGGGATCTCCTGCCAGAGATCTCTGGGACTCTCCCTAGGTCAGTGGAGGGACAGTTGCACTCCTGTCAGGCAGTCTTTTCCCATCACAAACCACCTGTGCTCTTTCTGTGGGATCTTTATCTCTGATTAATTTCAGGGAGCAAGAAAGCAGGCCTGTACATTTAATTCAACAATCTGAGAGGATACACATCCAATGCTGGATGCAGAGGCACCCTCTGCACCTGAGGCCAGGACAAATTCCTACCACTACAGCAGCATGGCCCAGAGAATGCACTAAGTCCTCATTTACAGTGTGACAAATCTCATCTCATCTCATCTGGAAAACAGACAGCATTGATGGACAGAAGAAGCTACTTCCACCCATCCTTGTTTTTGCCAGTGGTTACTGCTGCTGAGCCCTCTGGCTCTGATACTTCAAATCCAAACGGTTTTGAATTTGAGTTTGAACTCTCCAAGTCCTGCAGATGTCCTCAAACAGACCGGAGAGTGGGCTGTACACCAGTCATGGACGGCTTTTGGAAAGCACAGCGCTGCTATACATGGCATCTAGCTTTTTGTGCTTAAGCAGGGCACTTTGGGGTGATGGGGACTGTGGATGGAAAAGGGTCAGCCCTCCTTTTCCTGCAACCCTCTCTTCTGCTCCCTCAACCTTCTCCATGAGCAACTGTTAACAACACACACAGACCCTGCTCAGTGACAGAAACTGCTGCAGCAGAAAGATTGAACAAGACTGCTTTTGCGAATACCCAACTTTTAGTAATATAAACAGCTTGCCTTGCTGAAGCAGCAAAGCCAGGCATTGATGGGTATGTCTACTTGCATTTCATAGAGGAATTAAAAGATCACTGGCACCAGTCTTTAAACTGATGACATTTGAGGTCTCTTCATCTGTGCAGCTGGAGCTGCTACTGCAGCACTGAACAGCTGGAACGGAGCTCTGGGGGTTCAGACCTGCCTGACCTGCAGGTTCCTCTCACCTGAATGAGACCCTGAGCCTCCAAATTATTAAATGCTGATAATCCTGCATGAATTTATCATTTTTCTTATTCCCACCATGGAGTGGGCTCTTATCTTTAGCAAGGTGAGGTCCAACCCCACCAGAACTTTACAACCTTCTGTAAATTGTTTGTAAGCTGCATTTGTAATCCCCATTTTCCCCCTGAGGGGATACAGTGCCTCTGGTAGCACCCAGCCTGGCACCACACCAGTGGGAAGGAAGCAGGAGCTGCAGACCAACCCGCACTAGGGTGTCCCCTGACCAGTTAGAAGCTCATAAAGACAACATATGACACCATGGCCTGACTGTGAACGCGGCACACTGCAAAACCTCACAAGGTCTTTTACAAGGCTTTTTTGTTTTTTCTTTTTTTTTTCTGTTTGCCAGCATATTACAACAAAACATTCTCATCTTGTTTACAATGTCTGCGTAATGAATAAGCTGCATGTTTTTGTTCTACACTATAATTCTTTCTCAAACCTCCATTGCTTTATTTGTACATGCATGCAAGCACATCATCTGCCACAAAATTTGCTGGTGGAATCTTCACCAGTTAAAAATATTAGAGCTACCTCTTGTACCTCATAGAAATGCTATATGGGGTTGGCTCTCACAGCTGAGCTTTATTCCAGTGCTAAATAAAATTATTAATACTTCAGACAGCATAAATAGCTGAATATCTATTTTTAAATATCTGTAATTATCAGTCTGCCAACTAACAGTTTGCTTCTTTAGACTTTTCCAAACAGGCTTAACTAGGACATAGACAGTATTTATTTCTCATTTAATCCCGGCTATTTCAATTGGAAAAAGGTGTCTGCAAAAGATGACTTATTTGCAATGCCACAGTATCTGTCAATATGACATTCTGATTTAATATGGAGTTACAGAGCAGGTATGGTTTATTATGCTGTGGCCATTTCCTGACACTTGCAATTACAGAAATAATAGTGTTGATCTTATGAAATAGAAATAAATAATTGTTCATTTAATGACTGATATTCCCTGAAAACAAGATTATCTTTAATGTATTTGAATAATTAGTTATTGATGAATGGTTCATGATTAATTACAATTTACCTGCCTTAGCAGGATTTTAAAAATCAAGTGTTCACTACTTTCAATGACAATGAAGAAAAACGAAAGAAAGAATATGACTGTTAAACTTCATGATTTCAACACTATGATTTTTAAAAGTAGTTAAAAGATTCCATAAACCTTCCTAATACATTAAAATCAAAGCCTGCCTCAGCAAAGATAGTAGACCTCTGCCTCTGGGCTACATCCCTGTCCATTGTGAACTCCCTGAGCCGGAAGCTTTGAGGCAGGGTTTCAACTGGCACAAATCAGCATAGCTCCTTTGAAACCAGTAACACATGCAGAAAAAAATCAATTTAATTGGGCATTTGTAGAGGTCACTGAGATAATTTACACTTTGTAAGGAACTTGGATGCTGAAATTATGGCATCAATGGAAAAAAACCAGATAAATAGTTAAGAGTTGTCATCTAATCGATCAACAATGGATGCATAAAGATTGATTTATATGACATCACAGTATCACATATACATTAATAGTATCTAGGAAGGGAAAAAGGAAATGACCATGTTTACACATGTCAACATCTTATGAAGACAGATGATGCTAAAGCCCTGGCTAGGTTTTATCCCTGTTGCTTTCATTTCTGCTTGCAGAAGGAAGTATGAAGGAACTCTGATACTGGTTAAAGAAGCTCTTCAGAAATGTTTTCAGGCTTACAGATGCTGCATGCCTTATTTTCCTTAAGACATCCTTTCCTTCATTTTGGCTTGTTAATCAGTGTCCTCAGTCTTAGTAGTCCTTAAGCAGCCAAACAACCTCCGTATGTTTTCATGAGAGGGAAGAGGAATGTCAGATTCATCACCACAGATCTCAACACTGACAACGAAGCAGTTCATTCATTTAGCACAAAGCATCACTGGCTTTCTGTCTGTAGTCAAGAATGAAAAGAGTTATGGGATCCCTCCCAAGAATATAAGAGAGAATCAACTACATGGAAAATAAAGGTGTGAACACAATAGGTTTCCAAAAAGCACTTAACCTGGCTGAAAAAATAACCCTGATGCAGTTGACTCAAAACCTCTCTTAAAATTCTTTTTGTTCTGCAAGACGATTTCTCCTTATCATTAACCTGCTCAATTCCCCATTTTTGGATGAAAAGTATTTCACTACGCTCCTTTCTTCCTCACACCCCCTAAGCATCATTTCAGAGGCACATCTTGTCCCTTCCCTCCCCTTGCCTCCCAAGAGCATAATTCACAAAAAAAAAAAAAAAAAAAAAAAGANAAAAAAAAAAAAAAAAAAAGGAGAAAAAAAAAGTAATTTACAAGGTGGAAGTAATATAACAAATGATGCCTTATGGGGAAACCCCACTGCTCTAATAAAGAACCAGTAGGATCTTGGGATCATTCCTTGCTGGGGAGAGTTAATGGAGGCCCTGCTCCTTTGCATCACTGTATTAAATTTGACATTTTTGAAGGAGAAAACACTCCCCACCACAACACAAAAGGTTTTGCCCACAGCACTGCCCATATGTGCCACTGCTCTTACAATGCAAAGCTGAAGCATGGGAAGTTATAAACCACTCTGCAGTCACTTCCAGCAGAAAAAGGACTTTCTTCAGAGAAAGCCAGAGATTGTGGCAAGAGTTAAAACAAACTGTTAAGATTACACAGTTTGCTTCATTTTCCCTTAGGAAACTGAAACTTCCCTTTCATTCTACTCCTGCTCTTCCTAAATTAAGTTCAACACTCTCATATAAAAGAGCCACAATATAATATCCTTAAGAAAAACATATTCCAACTGTGAGGTGTACTGCTCCTATCTGAAAACCTTGGAGGTCAAGGCTATACTAAAAGAACAGCAAAAACACACATGAGCCTGGAGAGTTGAGCAAGAATCCTTTGCAGCAGTCATTGATGGGAATCCAAGGGAAACCTTGCATAAACTGATGGCTTTGGGGAAGCCACTTTGGATTGTGTGATAGCAGATTCAACCACTGCCTAATGGGAGCATCCTGGAAATTAAATTTTCAGAAAAATTAGCACTCAGAAAAGGCCCTCTTTTTAAGACTTCCACTGACGTGGTATGCTGTGAATATATAATTTTCTACTCTAGTTTAGAAAGATTTCACTCACATTTTGAAGGTTAATGTGAAAATGACAGCCATTAAAAAGATATCTGCACTCACCAATGTACTAATAACAGCTTTGATCATTAAAGATGAATCTTATTTAACAAATGCCCTGCTACTGCCAGGACTTGAGATCTTGATCTCTTTTTCTTTCTTCCTATAATACATTATAATTGCAGCTACTGATGTTTTAATAGAGGTTTCTAGTTTATGAAGGCTTGGGACATCATCTGTGATCCACAATATGTTGGTGCTCTGTGGAGAAGGATTTTTGTGGATCCTTTCAAACGAGATTCTGAGTGTCTGCTTCCTTGTGAAGGCTCATGCTATGATGACCCATGTGTTCTTCCTGGGTTCTTAAGACAGGGGTCTAAAAATCCAAGATTGTATTTTCCCTTCATACTACTTCTTAAACTTTCTTAATCTGTTCAAGGCAGACTGGAAATCCGAGTACTTTTTGAGGGTCCCAATCAGCTCAGTGTTGTCTTACTGAGGAGCAATGCCCCACCCATCTTCTTTTCCTGTGTTAGGAAAAGAGTCAACATCTCTAATATCAACACACAACCTTAATTCCACATTGTTTTGTCAGTTTAAGTACACACTGTAAGCTTTTATGAATCTATGTCCTATTAGGTTTTTTTAACATCATATGCTATAATAAAATCCATATCTAGGGTGGAAATTCTCAGTGGTACTGTAGCAATAATCACAGGAATAAGGATTGCAGTGACATTCCCTCAGGAAGTCTGCTTCATTCTCTGGCTCCCATGAAGCAGGGATGTGTAAATTATTAAAATGTGTCATGCAGGAAAAGAAGGCTTGTATTAAAATAAGTACAATTGTTATTTAAGAAGAGAAGGAAATAATGAAGAAGGGGCTTTTTAAATTACATCCATAATTTTTCCACAAAGCAACAAGTCAAATTTTTACCCAGAACTATTTACTGTGAAAGTCTGTTTTGCTTGTTCTGTAAAAAATATTTATTTTTAAAATCACAAGCACCAGAAACAGGAGTACAAAGCAAGTATGAGGGAATTACAAGTGAAAGAGTAGATTTAAAATATGACAGTAGCCAAGAAGCTATTTTACCAGCACAGAACTGTTTAAATTATCGAGGTTCATTTTACTTGGGCTTGCACCCATGATTTCTTTGCTTGTTCTGGCACGCAAGAGAAAAACAAGGAATTACAAATGACCTGGCACAAACCTTCAAACCACATCCATGATAGCATTTACAAAACTAATGCTGTGTGACATGGTTAGCAGGTCAAATGAAAGCAAACCAGCAAGTGGAAGTAAACGATGTAAGAGGATTATTTAACTTCAATTACTTAGTTGTTGCCTTAAAAATAATGCCAAATGGATTCGGAACTCTAAATGGAAGAAAAAAACCTCCCAGCAGCATCTGCACTTTACAGTTGAGTAGCCACTGGGGAAACCAGGGGCAGGTCCTCAGCCAGGGTAAATTTCCCTCGCTCTGAATGGGACCTGAATTCAGTGGGAGTCTATCTGTTCACCGACTTCAATGAGCTGTGAATTGGACCCAAGAGTGCCAGGTTTCTACCATTTCAGAATGCTCTCTTCTTCATTAAAATGTACTTACTAGGGACAGCAGTCAATGTTAACCTAATGAACAAGGAAGTTCATTACTGACAAAAAGTGCTAATGCATTTTTATGTACCATTCATGACAAAATCATCTTTGAAGAAAGCAGGGCAAGATCCTCACCCCTGGCTGGCTGGGACAAATTCCTCATCCAAACATTATGGAAGATTTCCAACAACTGCCTCGGAAACCTAAATGCAACTATCACCTTGCTGGAGAAATTAATGAAGTATCAGTACTGTGAAGATTTTATCTGGCCTTTTCCTGAAGATCCTGTTTTCAGTCAGATTCCCAAAGTCTCTCAATATCAAAGAAGGAGCACCCCTTGCCCCAGGGAAGCTGAAATAAGGAAAGGTGCTAAAAAGGCTGTTTGGGGGATTTTTTTTAGAATACAATTTTTAAAGACTTTTTTGCTTCTACCCCCTTTGTTCTGAAAACCACACAAATTTTCTTAAAGTCTATACTACAGTTAAGGCCACTACTGTTGTGGATGGACCAGAAGAGGCAGCTGTGAGCCAGCTAAGAGTAGTGCAAACCACACTAGAAGCAGAAAGGTCAGTGAGAGCTGAAATTCACCTGAGTAACCAGAGTAGTGCTCAGGTAATTAACTTGTCCTGTTGTCTGGACCACGGTTACTCAGCTAACAAAAAGCCAAACAAACCCTTTCTCTTGGTTATTCCACAACCACTTCACCACACACAACAGGGTGTGTAACTAATGAGAGCTAGACAAGGACATAGCAAGGGATTTTTCGAGGCATGAATGGTTGTTTGTCTCCCCAGCAACCATTTCTGCTTTTAAGAAGTAGCTGGTAAAATGTCTGGCCTGAATCTTCTCTGTCCAGCACCCTGCCAAAATAGTCATACTATTACAAGCTGAGCATAAAATGCACCCTGATGTGCTTACCTCAGAGCTGCATAAGAAGGAATTACACAAAAGACATACTTCAGGGCATGAGGCTCACCAGCTCCTGAATGGAAGATGAGTGATAGCAGAAGTCTGTAAGTGAATTTAAAAAGAACTTGAGTCGCCTCAGGACAACTCAATTCAAACAGCCCCAGACAGACTGTAGAGTATGAAAGGATTACTGCATCCAGACACATCCTTCAGCTCCACAGCATGCTTTCAGTATGGAGCACACTGCAGGCAAAAGTAACACCATTACTGTGCCACACAGATCACACCCAGAAACTGGACACACCTTGAAAGACTGCTGGTCATATTTTTTGGCTTGTGTACCAATAATAAGGAATGAAAGATAGGACTCTCTTAAATATAAAACAACAAATCCAAATTTTAGCTCCACCGTCCCAACACCAAACCCTTAACCTGCCCTGGAAGTATTAAGACTGTTAACTGCTCTACATCTCCAAGAACTCAACCTGCTGAGAGCATTACATTAAAAGATAATTCTGGCTACCATCTCACAGCACCGTGCTGAGCAAGAAACCTCCACAACCTGCCACAAATGGTGAAGAAATACAGCTTTGCTGTACATACCATCACATCTCTGAGCAAAATCATAGTGACAGGCACTCTGGTCTGCTGCAGTTTACAATTGCATGAAATGGGGATGTGGGTAGGGTACTGTAAAAAATAACAGGTATATAATTCAAAACAGAGAAATCCATTATTTGCCAGAAAATGCAGGCAAAAGAACTGAAAGACAAAGTGTATTGATGGAATCTCAAGTCTCTTAGTGTTGATCTTGTTATGCTAGATAATTACTTTATCCCCTTATCCACAATGCCATGTTTACTTAGCAGGCATTAAAAAAGGAGGAGAGGAAAAAGAGTAAAAGAACAAAACCTACAATGACTGAAGCTAAATTTATACACACAACAGAGACAGATAAAGCATCCCAGGGGACCTTATCAGTTTTACACAATAACCAACAGGCTGTTTCCTGTATATAGCAGCTTAAGGTAGGCAGATGTTTATTAGAGGCAGAAGGGAAAGGAAATGCAGTATCTTTGACACAGCATGGATATATGAGAAGTGCTATTTGTGCTTTTTACTTGAATGAGAACCACAGTGACTCATATATGTCTTATATCCAATATTCCCATTAATGGTCCAGAAACACTGTACCAAACACTGTACCAAAATGTGGGACTTCTTTACTGTTCCTGACAAGACATATTAGAGGGTAGGAAGAATTTAGGCTTCTTCAATCCATTACCATTCCTCAGTTAAGAATTGCTGGGATGGATCAACCTCTTTTCACCCTCTTTGATTCTTTAAAAAGAGACATTAATTATTAAACATTTGTATGGTGTCCAGTGGGAATCCAGTCTAGGTTAAAGCCACACTAAATACAGCTCTGTGGTGTGCTAGGGAAATTGGCTGTCTGTGTGCTAATTCCTTTCATTCCTGGAAGCCTTGGGGAAACATGAGAAGAGAGGTAGGCATTTGGTCCAGTGTTTTTCTATGAATCAAGCTAATACATTATTTAAGTGGGAGTTCTGGAAACACAATGGGCATGGGGGGCATCCTGTTCAACCACGGCTTTCTCTGCTGTGTGGTTATGTTGAGAAGCTCAAACCAGAGGTGGGACTGCAAGATGGAGCAATTAGGAACATACTGAGGATTTAACTGAGACCCTTCTCTAGAGAGGCCAATAGACATACCCTTGTTATCATTACACTGTGGTGGGCTCCAAGAGATGGTCTGCAGAGTTCCACAGGCACAGTTTACCTCTGCACAGAGCCTGGGGGACAGCCATTGGTGTAACTCTTCACACTCAGAGAGGTAACAGAGCACATGATGCTTCAAATTTCATGAGGAAACAAAGCATATGGAAAACCACCTTGGCAAAATAGGGCAACTTGCTTCTTGGTTGAAAGAGGGGAGATATGAAGAGAGTGTCTGCTGGAAATTTGAAACTAAAGGAACAATATTTCACTTTAGAGAATATGAACTACCCAGTTGTACGTAAAAAAATGCTTCCTTTGCTTTCCCCTCCTCTGTAGGACAGTAGAGCACAATGACACCTCTCTTACTTGTTTTTTAAACACCACTTCCCACAGGGCTGTACAGAAAAACAAACAGTGGTCACACTGCTCTTAGGACTTTACCTGTCTTGGCAAAGGACATGACTTTTTCATGATTCCATACAGAATTGACATAATCCCTGAGGTGAATGGCACAAAATTTTCCCATTCCCAAAAGCACCCAGTGGGACACAATAGTGAAGGCAGGAACAAGGCTGAAATGGAGCAACCAGTCTTTTCCCCCACCTCCAAGGTTATACAGCTTTGTAAATAAGAAAGGGCGTATGCCACTGTTTTAGAGGGGTTGTGTAACTGGACACATTGTACAACATCTGAAAAAAGATAGCTGATTATTATCATCCTCTGCAGAAAACAAAACAAAACAAAACAACAAAAACAAACAAACAAACCCAAAAAACCAAAACCAAACCCAAACAACAAAAACAAAAAAAACAAAACCAAAAAACCCAAAAACCCCCTTTTCCTCCATTACCCTTGACAAAAAGACAAATTTCCACCCTTTGCCCCAATTACCTTCCACAAAAGTTTTTGTGTAAAACTGCACACAGTTTAATCTTATTCTAATACACATTGGTGCCTGTCTTCTGGATATGAGTCATGCTTCCTCCATGCTGGAGGTGTGTGGAGGAGAGGAAAGCTGTAGCTGAACGTTTTTTAAATATTTCAAGTAATATTCACAATAAATTGGATGAAAACTTACTTGCCTCACAAGGAGGACCTCTGCTCTAATTAGGAACACTGACTTCTAATCCTAAATCTTCACTTTAGAATTGCATGTTTGTACTACTATCCATGTTTGCCCTGGGCATTCATGGCGTTTGATTTCTGCCAAAAGTTTCCCAAGAGAGCTCACCTCCCACCTAGATGTCCTGCAAGGGGCAGCCAAAGTCCTGAGATTCAAAGGGTGTACTGGTATCATACTGGTATTTCTGTTTGCTCAATGCACACAGCTCTCCTGAAAGTCTGAGTCCCATTCCACTACCTAAATGGGGAAAACTTTCAGAGGAATCAAGTACAGTTGGGCTCATACCTTTCTTGCTCTGCCTCACAAGCTGGACATCACCTGGGTAAAATGGCAGCAGGACGGAGCTTCAGGCCATCTTGGAATTAGCAGCATGCTCCATAAACACCTTATCCAGAGATCAAATACTCTGGGAGGCCCTGCCACCACTTATGTCTGGACAACCCCCCTAGATTCAAAACTCTGATGGCTTAAGCCCATCTGGATGCCAGGTGTCCACCCAAAGCTTCTGTATTGCTCCCTTCTTCCACTGGATGTGGGGGGGGGATATAATGAAAGGCTTTTAGGTCAAGATAAGGACAGGGGAATTACTCAGCAATTACCATCACAGGCAAAGCAGACTCAACTTGGGAAAATTAACTGAATTTAATACTAATCAAATCAGGGTAGGATAATGAAAAGTAAAACCAAATTTTAAAAACACCTTCCCTGATTCCTCACTTCTTCCTGGGCTCAATACCCTAGAGCTCCCTACCTCCACCTCCTTCTCAGCAGTGCACGGGGATGAGAAAGGGGGGTTACATTTGATTCATCACATGTTGTTTCTGCTGCTTCTTTCTTCTCAGGAGGAGGACTTGTCCACTCTTCCCCTCCTCCAGCATGGAGTCCCTCCCACAGGAGACAATTCTACATGAAATTCTCCCATGTGTGTCCTTCCGATGGGAGGACTGCTCCAATGTAGGTTTCTTCCATGGGGTAAGTCCTTCAGGAACAGATTGTTCCAGTGCAGGGTCACAAGTCCTGTCAGCAGACCTGCTCCAGCATAAGCTCCTCTCTCCATGGATCCTGCCCAGGAGCCTGCTTCAGCTCAGGCTTTCCACAGGGTCACAGCCTCCTTTGGTCACATCTACTTGCTCTGGCACGGGGTCTTCCACAGGCTGCACATGGGTCTCTGCTCCCCCATGGACTTCCACAGGCTGTAGGGCCACAGCTATCTCACTATCATCTTCACCACAGGCTGCAGAGGAGACTCTGCTCTGCTGCCTGGACACCTCCTCTCTCTCATTCTTCATCGACCTGGAGCTGTTTCTCTCCATGTTCTCACTCCTTTTGTCTGACTGCTGCTTCTATTGCAGAGGCTTCCCCCCACCCACCCCTCCCTTCCTAACTCTGTTATCCCAGAGTGTTATACCATCATCACCAACGGATTCAGAATTGGCTAGCACTGGATCCATTTTGGAGCCAGCTGACATTGGTTCTGTTGTACATAGAGGGAGCTTCCAGAAGCTTCTTACAGAAGCCACCCCTGTAGTCCCCCCCACTACCAAAACCTTGTCACACAAACCTCTCATAAAAAGCCTCACCTCTGTACTAGCATCCTGCATGGACGCCTCTCTAAAATTAGGCCAATATTTGTACCATGGAAAGCCACCAAGCAAATCTTTGGAAAAAAAAATCTATTCTCAATTACAGATGTCAAGCACTGAGTGGAAGCCAGCTCCTCTGACTATTTTGGAAAGGGAAGGCAGGTGGAAACCTTGACCTATGGAGCAATTAGCTTTGGCTGCACATCTCCAGCTTTTCCAACAAGGGGAAGCAATGTATGTCTAGCTATGTCCAAGAGCTCAGCCTTGAGGAATACAAGTCAACCAGTAGCAACAGCATGTCTTGACCCCCACAGGCCTGCTTTGAATAAAAACAGGGATACACTGAATTTAAATGATCGAGATTGGAGATGGGAATGAGTTTGCTGTGAATCACATGGCTGCAAAAAGGGTATGATGTGCACAGCCTTCTGTATAGCACGAGGGAGGAAAGACAGGTGTCTCATGAATTATGAGTAAAGTGGGACAATTTAGGGAAAGTTTTAACTTTAAAAAAAGGAAAAAAAAAAGAGGAGACCAAAAGCCATTAGATACATAACCTTGTATTCTAATATGGCCATAAATTAACAGCTGCACTATATTATGTAAATTTATGTTAAAATATTCACTACCTGTCACCATCTCTCCATAAAAAAATCTATATACTGACATTTATGAAAAATGACATCTTCTGATAATAGTTTTGCTACATATTTCAGTGGCTGCAATTGCCTTTTAACCATCTTGACTGCTGCTTAGGCAAACTACTGAAACAGAGATGCTTTAGGAGGTCTAATGAATTCATTAGTATTCACAGATTCACCCTCGAGGAGGGCACTGTCCATGGAAGTCAGTGTCCTTAAACAGCACACCTCTTCCTTTAGCTTCAGAACTTGCTGCAGAGGAGCCAGGAAGATCACACAGCTCCCTCCATCACTCCAGCTATGAGCTGGAATTGGATACCCTGTAAAGACCCTGGCTGCACCCATTCAGGGTCAAATCTGCTGGTCACTAAGCACAGCAGGGCAGTGTTGGAGGGGCCTCCTTCACCTGTAGGAATCAAAGTGATCATCCAGTAGTGAAAACCAGACTCAGAGCTCTTCTTGAGACAAGATGCTTTATGAATCACACCTGGTTTGAGATGGAGCTTCAACTGCCCAGCTGTGTGCTTCTGCTGACTGGAAGTGAAACACACAAGTGGGGTGGCCCAGCAACCCTGACTGCAGAGAGGCACAGCACACAGGGACACATCATCCATGCTTATTCTAAATAGGACATACAGTAAGTTTGGGAGGTAGTGTATGTCTCATCCTCTACAGTTTCTGAAGCAGTGGTATCCTTCCCCACCAATTACAAAGGGAGCTGATGATGTGGGTTCCCATGAACCTGACACAGATTTATTCACCCCACACTGCCACTCTGCAGAGATGGTGAAGCCTGAACAGCAGGCTCTGGCTGTTGGCCTCCTCCTGAAGGGTCTAGGCAAGGAGTTCTGGCTCAGCCCTCCAGTCAAGGAGGGAATCTGGCTTCACCCTGCATTTGCTGGCTGACCTCTAACATCCAGTTAAACCACAAACAGACCTGCACCCACAGAGCACCTATTTGCTACAGGTGGCTCTGCTGTGGCTTAAGGTAACAGTAGCAACTCCAGTTCACTCAAAGACTTCTACTGATTCACTTTGGAGAAAGCCAAGGATAAGGAAAAATCCTCTGTTGTTCACTAAGAAATGGGAAAGAAGGTCGACTTCTTCCGCTTCTTCCTGATAAATATTGAGTATAAGCTAAGAAAAGAAGCAGAGGGCAAAAGATAAACGCAAATTCAAGTGCCCTCCTATTAAGCCAAAAGCCATGCTATAAACAACTAATGTACTTCCAGGGCCACTGTCCCCAGTTTGACCTTGCAGTTCTGCTCAGAATCATTAAGCCAACATTTCAGAGATGGGAGAAAGGAAGAGGGGATAGACATTAAAGAAAGAAAGAAGGGAAGGAGGGGAGGGAGGGCAGGCAGAAGAATAAACAAGCTTTTGCAACAGCAGGAAGCTCTCTCTTAATTCTGAGATAATGAAACGCTTCTATCCAGGCCCAACTGCTGAATATTACAAGAGCCATCATCTCATGTGGATTGCATGCAGCTTTATTTTCTACTCCCCTGCATGGACTGAGTATGATTCACAGCACAGTCACAGGAAACAGTCATTACTATTTATTTGGAATGAGATGAGTGACTGCTCTAAGCAGCATCAACTTCACCTGCGATAGTGCAGAGAATCTTTTTTTATTAAGCACACCCATGCCCTCTTTTTTCCCTTCTGCTCTTCAATATTCTCTTCACAAAGAACATTTTATTTCAGTGCTGGTTGCATAGTTGAAAAATGGAAGAGGCAAATTTACAGCAATCATTAGAGAAGATGCAGAAGCATGGCAGCAAATTCTGGCTTCAGCACTTTGTGTGCACAGAAACATCCCCACACCGTGCACAAGCCACAAAAACAGTCTGTATACAAAGAGAAAGAGACAATTCATGATGTATAGCCACTTAAATTAAAATTATAATAATAATTGCCTGCCTGTGGGTGAGCCTGCTTGCCCCCATTTTGTACACTTGCTACAGCTGGAACATGTCAGAACACCCTGAACTCACTCTGCTCCAGACATCCCTAAAAAACAGCTCATCTTCCTCAACCTCTGAGCAGCTCCTCTGTTTTCTTTACAAGACGCTGCTCACAATTTTGCTGCAGCAATTTATCTCTGGCTACAGAGAGGTGAGCAGCCAGCTCTTCGGGTTGCTGCTGCTCTTTCTCCTGCCGTACTTTAGCAGCCTATGCTGAAGCCTCCCCGGCCCCCACATACTGTAGCTATGAGGTGACAGAGCCTCTAGTCGATTTCCACAATACTTTACTCTCCCCTTTAGCAGTCTCTGCTGATGAAGGTACTCTTTAGACTGCTATTTTGAATTTAACACATAATTACAGAGAATCCAGAGTACTCAAAGCACAGACCTCTCTCTCTTCTATAGCCTTTATTGCCCAAGTGCATGCACCTGATGTGCTTACAAAAAATGTCCTTGCTGGCAAAATCCTCTTAAAATGGCTCAACTCTGTTTTCACTGGTTTCAGGCCAGCAGTAAGAAGAAGCTAAGGCCATTTCATCCCTCTGCTATAGGTATCAGTATCTCAAGTACCTGCATCCTGTGATGCCATTAAAAGCTTCAGGAGATTAGAAGTGTGGGTTTTCTTGTTTGTCTAACAAAGTAAGGTACTTCACTATATAATGGATTGCTCTTGAAAACTAATACTCCTAATAGCAGCAAACAGACACACAGACCAGACTATTTTATCCATATTGAAGTTGGGTACTTATTTGTGGTCTCTGGAGTGAGTGTGATTTTGGATCACAGCAATTACGAGTACATCCTATTTTTTTTTTCTCATTCTCCTATGTACTCATTCTGATGCCACATGTGACTGACACAGAAAACTTCCTGACTGTATGAGGAGCAGATCAGAGCCCAGCACCTCCCTGGATGAAGGGCCATGGTGAGATCAAAAATACAAAGGAGAGCATAAAGGAGGTACAGACCTTGGAAGTGAGGACAGGTAACAGAGGAAAGAAGTGGAGCAATGACTTTGTGGTGATTTCTACTCTCTTTACAGTACAACAATGTGGTAATCACCTGTATATCCACACCCAGATGCTAAAGCAATTGGTATAGATAAAAAAAAGATGGTGAAAAAAAGCAGGTCAGGAGAGTTAATATATAAACCACTAAAAAATGCTTTTGACTGACTACCATTCCTACATCACATGCTGTATACTTTTTAGAATATAAAGACATATATAAAGTATAAGAGATAAAAAAAAAATCTTAATACTGCTTCTCTTACCACCACCTACCAAAGGATTACTAAAAGACAAATTACATTCCACCTTGGGTCCCAGCAACTGCAGTCTCTGTCCTCTGAGGAGAGCAGCACATTCTTCTCTTCTACCAAGATGAGAGATCTGCTCCACCATCCACATCAACATCCAAGCAGCAGACGTAGCCAACCAAGAACTAAGGACACTAATTTCATTGTTGCAAGAGTATATAGAAAGTGGAAGCAGTATTAAGTCTGGCAGGTGAGAAATAGTCCTGGAGCATTAGGTCTTTTCCTGATTCCAAAGAGAACATTTTAAATTCTAAGGCAGGGAGATCACCAAAGGCAGTCCAAGTTATGCCACAGTTTGTTTTGCAATGTAGATATTAGCTCACTAGGCACTGATACCAAACTCTTATCACTTCACTTTTGCCTTCAATAGCCATTAGTCAAGCATTACCTGGGGACAGATTCTCCTCCTGGTTACAGCACAGTAAACCCCTGAGCTAACAAGGTTATTCCATATTTATACCCCCAGAACTGAGAGATAGCTCTCATATTTTATTTTATTTCTGCAGCTGCAGGGAGCTGAGGCACAACATGGGAATAGCCTTGTAGACCAGAGCAGCACAAGGCTGTGCTCACAGGCCTGCATGGAGGGGAATGAGCTCTGACTCAGCTGGGAAAGGAACTGCTCCACATCCTCAGCCTGGGGAGCTTCCCAGGGGACAGGTCACTGTCACACCAGCACGGTGAGGGCTCGAGTACCCATCCATTGCACTTGCCATTGCTCTCCTTCCATCCTCAACATTTTCAGGGTGCAGCCTTCCTTATCAAATTATTTTAAGTAAAGGGGTTTGAGACAGAAAGTGCTTCTTGACATGTGAACTCTCAGCCCACAAGCAGAGTGAGCACTACAAAAGATTCACAGGCTCCCCCCTTCCCCACAATGTTTAAATGATAATTAACAATTTCTAGAAAGTAATTCATAAAAGGAAAAAGGGCAGATTTTCAAAACTATTAGCTCATAAATGAAGTAAAGCCAATTCTCTGGCAAACCTTCTAACAAGGTTTCACATTATTTGTTCCATGCTTCCTAAAGATCTGTCCCTAGCCTAAATTCCAGCAGGAGGAGACGCCATTGGAGTCTAATTACATTCCATCTTGGGAAATATTCAAGAAACAGGGCTGTAAAAAAACCCCTACAACTTGGTCTAAAAAGAAAAATAAACAAACAAACAAAACAAAAAACAAACAAACAAGCAAAAAAAAACCCCAATCAACCAACCAACCAAAAAAACCCCCAAAAAACAACAACAAAAAAACAACCACAAAACCAAAAAAACCCCAATGATCTGATTAAAGCAATAATATGAATGTCCTGTACCTCCCAACCACAGGTTTAAAACATTATCTTCTTTTAAGTCTCAAGGCAAAGAGCCAAATGGTCTTGTGAGGCAAATTGAATAATTATACCATCAATTTACAACACACAGTCAGCATTCAGGCCTATGGATTAAGTAACTAGTTATGAGACATGGAATTTTAAAGGGTTTTGGTGCTTTGTTTGTTTGTTTGTTTTTTTTTCTTCTCTATGAGCTAGGCATGTCACATGCTGTGCTGAAAATCGTTGTGATTTAGGACAGGTTTTACCTTAGAAATAAGCTACAGTTAGTGTTTCAAGGGATTATCACATGGTCTGTGCTCTCCTGGCTGTGGTGTGTGTGCGTGTTTGCACACCCACCTCCCAAACATCTGCCTGGCCCCCAGCAGATGTTGAGGAATATCTCATCCTGGCCAGGAGGGTGGGCATGAGTCAAGGATGTGCACAAGAAAAGCAAAAGGGAGACTCACTGATCCACAGCCATGGCATGGGAACCTGCTGCCCCAGCAGAAGTGTGAAGGAGATAGAAGGAAAACTGCAGGCAGCCTCCTCTAGGTATAATTCTTTAAATCTGGGAAACCTATCTAGCTGAAATATCTTTCTCTGTAGGAATAGGGCAAATGACTCCTGTGCATTCAGCTGGGACACCTGAATGGTGGACTACGCAGTGGAGGAAAAATACTGCATTAAGCTAAGAGGAAAAACTAGGCATTGCCACTGTTCCCTCTTCTGACCCCTAAATCACCCACCTCAGGGTTCTGTAACTGGCCATGATGAGACCTAACCCCAGCACTCAGAGAGGAGCTCCCATGAGGGGCTGCAAAATGAACAGTGAGCACCACTGAAGGTCTGGAGTTGGCACCATGTTCTGCTGTACACAACAGTGAGACTTGCCACTAAAGAAGCACTGAAATATTTAATCATTCAAAACATTCAAGTGTGACGAAATTATCAATGAAACTAATTAAGAATCTTGAGACAATAAGCATTGATGACAAAATGTTCCACTCTAGTGCCTGCCATCAGGCAGTCAGGATTTATAATATCAGTCATTTATAAAACTTATATCCTGAAGGATCTCAATGCACCTTCAAAACATGTGCCTTCATATCCACATAGTCCTGCTCCCCAAGGTGACTCGAACTACTCATGCACACCTAGCAAAGGTTCCTAGTTAGGCGTGAGGACTTCGCGATGACAGAAATGTGAGTATAAATGGCGTGGTGAGCAGAGAAGCTGGGAAGTGCCAGCTTTGGTGTCTATAGGGCCAGGTCCTGAGATCTCAGACAACCCAGCTCTATCACAGGCACCCAGAAGGGCAGGCCACAGGAAGGTGAGACAGCAGTGCACAGAGCAGACTCATGGAGGAAGAAGGTCACAGATTTGACAAAAAAGAACAGAGCGCCAGTGTTTTATGTACTGGGATTTTCAGCAATTTAGGACAGGAAGTGAACTGGCGTCAGGTGATCAACACTGCAGATGGGTCTTTAGGCAGCCAACACGTAAATGGGTTTTGGCAAAGATACCGCAACTAACAGTCTTTTTTTTTTTTTTTT
>VWZU01001785.1:73968-113947 GCA_013397095.1 Sterrhoptilus dennistouni
TTTTTTTTTTTTTTTTTTTTTTTTGAGAAACGCCATTTTTAGGTACAGTCAGAGAAATGTTGCCTTCTGCCTGCTACAAGCAGGTGTACAGATGTCGACAGAGAGTTCAGGCAAGTGCCAGGTATTCGAGAATTGTCACTGGGTATGTGAGCTGCCTCACACCATCTCCAAACTTTTGCAGGACACAGGTTTGATTTTCTGCTGAGGTTTCCAATGAGCTGGTTCGCCAGCAGACTATCGCTGGGCTCCACAGCTCAGCACAGCCCCAATTTTTATTTTGTCTTTGTTTCTAAGTGAAGCCATCTGCACCAGGCCAGCTCCCAAGTGAGGGGAATGGTGTATCCCTGTGACTCACCCGCAGGGCTCCCCAGGAGTTGCCCAGGAGACAGGTACAGTTAATCTGGAAGGACGCCTGGTAACTGCAACATCTAATTTCAGACTCAAGCCACCAATTTCCCAGTCACTTTGTAGCTACACTGCGTTACTGTAACGGATTCTCTGCACAATTATCACAACACTTAGTAAGTTCTTCATTTTCTAGAGAGCTAAGAAGCCTTGTAAATTATTTTCACTTTAAAGAAAGCAGAGGTAATCCCCTCTGGAGGAAGTAAATAGCAAAGTTTATTGCCAATATTTTCATTATGATTAATGTTTGACAGATAATATTGTCTCATCACTAGTATTAAAATGCCTTTACTTCAAAAGAAAAATGTAATAAGCAGGCAAGAATTTAAAACCCAGGTGCATGTGCCATCGTGGCAATGGCATGTATCAGGCACAGGCAGTTTGAATATTTTATAATTCATAATTTTTTTCTTAAATAATTGAGTAACTTTAACTAGTGATTGTCCAGCCCTATCACTGCTGTAGGTTTAACCGTGCATTTACAGCTGAGTGTTCCTTTGGTGGTTCTGCTTCTCTCTGCTCTGAACCCAGGCTGTCTGCAGTAAAGCCCTGCTTGACTTCTAGGTTAGAGATCTGTTTCCTGGCTCACTCTGTAATGGCTGTAAATCCATTTTTTACAGCTTTGCCCCCTGCAGTAGACTCAAGCAGCTCCACCTAAGATCTCTAGTGTTCACTGACTGGACTAGCATTCAATCTAGTATCTCTTAGCACAGTGGAGAAACCTGCTCACTCCAGCTGGTGATGTGGGTTTATTTGATTCTCTGTTTGCCTCTTCCAGTGCAGAAATAAAGAGTTAAAATCCTATACCTTGGTTTGATTACTGCATTGCTGAAAGAAATGCAGAACTGGACCAGGAGACAAGATGTACTGAACCACTAAAGAGTTGTACCCTTTGGACAACTAATTGAAATTAAACCTGCTCTCTCAAAAGCTTAAAAAAGAAAAAAAAAAAAAGAAAAAAAAGAGAAAGTACTACCAAAAATGACTTGGTCTATAATTATCATCTCATAGCATAGTCCAGTGTTGAAGGATATACAAGTGTACATATATTTAGATACATAAAGATGCACATGAGGGCTTGATAGCATTTGCCAATGCACTAACTGCTTAGAATTTGCATATCTGCATGTGCACAGCAAAGATCTCGTGGCTACCACATTTCTCTGCAAAGTCTGAGGGTAAATGGGATTAAAATTATTACTTCCTTAACCTGAAATGCTAAAAATGCAAAGAAAGTATTCCAATTTTTATTCAGTCTCAAGCAACCACTATGGCAATCAGCTTTGACTTGATAAAAGAGCTGGTAACAATGCTTTCCTACAAAACAAAACCTTAACCCCCAACTTGAGGCAACATTTCTCATCTAATTTCTCTTTGTGCATTTGTAGAACTATAGAAACAGAGAACAAATACATTGACAAAAAGATCTAGGAACACTTAACTGCAACAACTACAACACTTGAAACCTGAAGGGCACACTGAGCAAAACCAGGTCTGTAAGATAAGCTCAGTAAGTTTTCACACTGGTGGAAAATTGCTTTTAGAATGCTCTATGCAATTCTAATGCCTGCATTTTTCCAAAGGATGTTGAAAACCCAAAGGAGAACCTCTGAAAGCAGGGACATATACTGTCCAACTTCTAAAAAATATATAAATAATTTTTTTTAAAAAAGGAATCATTTTAGGAACACATCGTTTTAATACAAGGAAACACTAGCAGGTGATATCACTGCTTTACAGGCAATATCCTATTCTTTTTTTAGGAGAAGGATAATTAACTCAGGAGAAGAGACGAAACAAAACTGTGGTAAAATCATGAGAAATGTTTGCCAGAAAGATTCGGGTAGATGGGCATGACATATTCTCAGCTATTTTTATGCAGGATGTCAGTACTGGTGGTGAGATGAACCCATATAGTAGCAATGGGGATCAAAACAGAGCCCAATTCCAAAGGTCACCAAACATTCAAGAAGTTCACATCTGAATGTCGTGGCCTGGATCTATCTATGGTTTTTCTTGTAAAATCAGAGCTAGGAAAGAAAGCAGGATGTTCACTTAGCACCAAGTCTCTATGTCCTTGCATTGTTCTCTCATTTAAGTGCACTGCTAAGGCTCTACTGATCATAAAAGACTGATTTAAAAGACCATTCCACAACCTAAGCAAACAGTGAGCCTGGCTAATGTTACATATCATATCCTCTTGTCATTTACTGCTACTCTGTGTGTTTACTGTGCCTCTCACTCCCACTCAGTACCAGCCTGAATTTGCAACAGAGCAGCTGGTCGTCTGGGGCTGATGGCACAACTGCAACCCTCAGTCCAGCAACAGCAGCCTCTTGACAGATTGTAAAAACACAACCCTGCTCTCAGTTAGGCTCTGAACCAAAACAACCTCCTCCCAAGGCTTTGGGTCAAGTCTTTGCACATTTCCTAAGTGACAGGCACCTCTATGCCAAAAGATGAACCTTACCTCTGGTAAGATCCAAAATTTAATCACATTACCTACATTCCTCTATCAAGGTTCCTGCTTCAGTCCAACAGAGATTATGAAAGCAGGTGAAAGGATGAAAGTAGGTGAATGCAAGAATCAAAGAAATTGTCTCCACTCCATCTTCAACTTCTATCAGAAAAGGTATTATTTTGCATGGGTTATTCTTCTTGTGTCAAATTCAGTACACAGCATGATGAAAAACATCCATGTCCTTCCCATTAGTACGGGAGGAAAAGTTAATGGCGTGTGTTATGTTTTGCTTTGTCTTTCTCTTACCGTTTTTTGAATTACTGGTTTTGCTTTGTGCTCCCAGCCAACATGATGATTATTGCTCCTTTCCTTCAAATAACTGGACTGTAAGAACAAAGGGGTGTGTCTCTGGAGCCTGATCCTCACTTTCACTAAGGTCCTACCAGGGCAGCAGAAACAGGCCTTGCCACAGCTGCAAGCCCTCTGTGGTTAACATAACAGCAGAAATGAGGTGATGATAATCCTGCTGCAGGGGAAGGATGAGGCTGATATACACACACCTTGATGGTCTGTTCCCATAACAGGAACAGGAAAGGACATAGATGTAAACTGAGAATCTAGCTTTGCAGTTACCCTGGATACAGTTTGTAGGTTTTATATGTTTAATTAGAGCAAAAGGTAGAAATCTCCACAGTCTAAAGAAAACAATATGTTAAACAAGGTTTTGCCCAACATTTCTAGAACACCAGAACTTGCAACAATGGAACAAGAACAATTAAAAAGATTACTAAAGCATTTTATTTTACTTGTTTTTCTTGGGATCCATCATTTTCAAGTCAGGAATGGTATTTTATGCCACACAATTAAAACAACTGGGAGGGTTTTGGGTTTTTTGTTTGTTTGTTTTTTAAGCAGATACACTAATTAACTAGTAGAAAGAAGTCCTGTGTCCTTGGTTGTCCACAAGATTAGACTGCAAAGTAACAAATTCCTAAACATAAAATGTATCATTTAATGAATTCATAGACAATACCTCTTCTTCCTCCACTGCAGAGTGACAAAGAATGTGCTTTGTAGGGACTACTCAAAACACTCTTGAAAACAGTTTGCATTTCTGTCCTTGCAGAGGGTGATGCATGTACATCCTTCAATTTGTGCACACCAGTAGGTCTGTTTTGTGTTTTGGATCTCTGATGAAAATTGCTGTATTTTCACTTAAATCCATGGGGGGAACACCAGATAATCTTACAAAGGATTTCTTGTGGGACATACGTTAACCAGAACACAAAAATACTGCTATGCCAAAACTTTCAAATTGTCTGTGCCTCTTGAAGAAACAGGACCATTAGTATTAGAGGACTTGTAGGTACTTTTAGAGGTTAGCATTTATGTACCATTTGGATGTTAACAAATGAAAAGTGCTAAAATATCCTAGACTACTTAGAAAAGATACTGTATCTTTGCTTCTGCTGCTGCAAGTCTGCCCTGCTAAAGTGGCACCAGGTTACCAAACCCAAAGAAAAGAAAAACAGTTGTGTGACAGTTCCTGTTTGGATTAAACATTATTGAAACCTGCACCTAAAGCAACTACTTGTTTCTATAAAGGAGCTTATCTGCTTGTTATATTTATCCACAGGGACAAGTCAGGAGGGTTACAGCTCCTTTGCAAAGTTGCAGGCCACTGTTGCCATACAAAATGACCAGAAAGGTTTTGTCACAGCACCTGTGGGCAGAG
The DNA here is from genome assembly GCA_013397095.1 of Sterrhoptilus dennistouni. Taxonomy (NCBI): domain Eukaryota; kingdom Metazoa; phylum Chordata; class Aves; order Passeriformes; family Zosteropidae; genus Sterrhoptilus; species Sterrhoptilus dennistouni. The sequence continues at coordinate 78,570 of VWZU01001785.1, forward strand.
TGGTTTCTCAAGGTAGTGCTCTGCACAGAGCCGTGTGTTCAGGGAAGAAATAAAACAATCAGAAAAGGAAAACAAAGGAGAAATGAAACACCCGGCACCATCTCAGTACAGCAAACAGGGTTTGGCAACAGACTGCCACAGCCCATGCTGTTCCACGCAGCTGTGACTGCAGGAGCCATGTCCTGCTGCTCAGTTCCTGCTGAGATGGGCAAAAGGAGAGTGTGCAGTCCTGGTAAATAAGTAGGGTTACTTCAAAGATATTCGGCTCTAAGCCAAACAACCCAAAGATCCTGAAATTTCAGCTGGCAGGTCAGCTCCCCACAGGTGAGCAATGCAGAAGCCAACAAATTATGACATGGCACAAAATCTAACAAACATTGTCATCTTTCTCAACTGACAACATGGCCACATCCACAGAGGTACACCTTTCAGTATGGGAGCGCAAACACTCCTTTGGCAAGAGATCAAGCACATCCAGTTTGCACCCAGAATGTGCATTTTGTCTCACATTGAGTTTGCTCAGGCAACAGGCAGTATTTTAGGTAACTAGTACTTCTTGCTCCTCAAATTTACATAGCAAATCGCTGGTAGTCATGACTTTCTTATTACAGAAGGTATCAAACACATACAGAAGTTTTAAAATAATGAGCTGTTGGGGGAAATCCCCGCAACACAACCTGTGACACTATCTGAAGACACCCATGCAACTGGTGTCAAGCTGTGCCATTTAAAGCATGTTTTCAGCACCCACCTAAGACAGCCTGGCAGAGCATATTTGTGAATTTATCATAGGCAGGGAGTAAAATGCTTTTAAACATCATCTTATTCCCCCAGTGAATCCTCCTCCCAGCAGGGATCTCTGCTGGCTGGGTTCTACCAGGCGCATTGAGCAAGACCACTTCTAAATAAACTTCTCCCACGACTTGACTTCCTTGCCCTGAAGCCTGGTGACATGTATCTGAACACTGGGATGCCAGCAGCATAAAGTACTCACAGCTCAAAGCAAACTATGCTGGAGCAGGATGTGACCCTGGACCTCCCCAGGGGTCTGGCAGAAATCCAGCCTTGGGGTTAACATGTTCAGAGACTTTGGTGGTGAAATCCAAGGAGTTTGAACATTTCTGTAACATCCATCACAAGAAAAGCTGGTTGAGAAGATGTACTTTTCTAGAGTGAAAAGGAACAGTGCAAAGCTGGGAAAGTGCTGTAATTCAACAAACTGCAAAAGAGTAGCTGTGCCCCTTCCGTGCCACAAAAAAAACAGTGAAAAAACTCACCTTTGGGTGAAGAGGCATTCATACAGCCTGAAAATTGTTCAGTGAAATTCAAGTAACCTCTTGTGACTACTCTCCCATCTTCCCTGATGCTGAAACAACATCAGAGCTATCTGTTGGTGGTGCTTAAATGCTTGTGTTTTTCACATTAGAGAGGCAGGAGTTTTGGACCCTGTGATTCTTATACTTACATACCTTTGGAAATTAGCATAAACATCTCAGCTGGCTACCAATGTGGTTAAGATGTGCCTTCACTTTGCATTTTTTTTTCTTTGAAACAAAGCAAAGGCTTACATTTGTTAAGTGAAAATTCCCCAATGGAAACCTCTCTCTCTTTCCCTCCCATTTCTAACCTCATATTGGGCACTTTAATCTAATTTTGGTTTGAGGTTTTAGAAGCTGAAAGCTGCTTCTGAAGATCACTGAGGGAAAAGAAATCACTGGGAGGAACACTACACTTTGGACTGAACATCCCTGGCACAATGCATATTGGAAAAAGAAAGGATTAAGAACATTTCCCAATCAATGTAGCTGTATTAGAAGAAGAAATGGAAATGTACGGTAAATAATGCTGCTTTGTACAAGTCCAATTACCCTGAATGATAAATTGCTTAATTATTTCAGTTCTAGAATCTTTCCCAAGTTCTTTATCCTTTTCTTTGTAGTAACTGTCTGCAGAACAAGAGCGCTTGTTACTAATTAACAAGAGAGGAAGATGCAGGACATTTAGTAAATTTATTTCTTTTAAATCCATCTTACATTATTTTCCCCACCAAAGGGGAAAAAAAGTAATAATTTATTTAAAAGCTGCTCTGATGGAGGAAATTTTTTCCATGAATACTCTATGATATTAAAACAGTCAGCTTTTGTTTTTTACACTCTCTCTAAAATGCCAAAAGATTAAAGGCACAGCAAGGTTAGATTAACACCTTGAAATTATCTGTAAAGTTCTCTACTTATCAGGCTATTAAATCTAAATTCATGACTGCACAAAGTCCTCTTCTTATTGTATCCTGAGTGCACATGAACTTGATGAAACAAGTCCCAAAAAACCAAGAGCTTTTAAAAGTGTTTTTTTCCAGTTCACTATGCAATGACTTTCTGATATATTGTTTCTTCCTTTTTCCTTCAATTAGATCAACAACAGCAGCAAGGGGTTGTGAATAATAGTGTCATGTTCAGAACTTTTTCACTTCTCGATTTTCTCCTTTAAATTTAAAGTGTAACTAGGAGTATTGAAAAAGATCTTAAAGTTTATTCAAAACTTCTATTGAACCAAAAGATCAAAATCATCTTATTGTATTCCATCTTTAAACCTGACGGTATGTAAAGCATTAAAAAACAAACAAAAAAACCCAACTCTTTTTTCCCTCCTGCTCTATTATCAGAGTCTTTTCTGAAATCCATTTTTTAAGATGCGTGTAAAAGCAGAATGTTTACATATAAAATAATACTAATGTTTTGTTGAATTCTGAAAGCACAGTTTCCATAGAGGTGGAAAATACTGAGTCAACAGGGCCAAAGAGTGAACTGCTTGCACAACATGCCTAAATGTGCTATGCCTCAGTGACAGGCGGAGATAATTCCTTGGACTGAGAAAATAATTGAGTTCTCAGTCTCACTACATCTGAGACCTGACTAAGGATGGTAAGCATGCAAGTATCTATTTATCTACTCAGTCTCAGTTAAAAGTTCGACATTCCAGGCCATACAAGCAACTGGAATTTCTAATGTAAAACAGTCTGAAGTATCCCCTGATTGAGGTCCCAAACGCCTATCCCAGTGGCTACTGCAGTGGTGAAATTCCACTTCTGGCCAGACTGCTTGCATAGAAACCCTTGTGGGGCACTGACCAAAACATTCAAAACATGACCAGTTATACTGAGGTACAAGTGCTTTTTAAAATTTTGTGGCTTTAAAGGATTTGATTTTGGAAAAGTCCCATAACCTGTGTTATGAAAAGCAGATATCAAATTAGTTGGTAATAAGCAAGACTACAACCATGGACTTCAGGAGAGCTAACTTCAGCCTCTTTGGGGATCTTCTTGGAAAAATCCCTTGGGAACAGGTGCCACATGGAAAAGTGGTTACAAGAATCCCTTCCTCCAGGCTCAAGAGTGATGCATCTGAATGAACAAGAAATCAGACAAAGGGGGCAAAGAGACCTGCATGGATGAATAAAGAACTCCTTTCATTACTCAAGCACAAGCAGAAAATACACAGGAGATGGCACGGTCAGGCCATTTACTCTGATAACCTCTTTATATTCATTCTAAGTAGAAATGAGATAATGAAGGCCAAGGCTCATCTGGGGGGCAGAACTAAATCTGGCCAAGAACATCAAGGACAAGAAGAAAAGCTTTTCCAAATACATCAATAACAAAATGTAAACAAAGGCAATGGGCAGAAATTGATGCACAGGAAATTCCACCTGAATTTGAGGAAGAACTTCTTTACTGTGCAGGTGACCAGGTACCTGGTCAGATTGCACAGAGAGGGTGTGGAGCCTCCCTCACTGGAGATATTAAAAAATCATCTGGACACAATCCTGTGCCACGTGCTCTGGGATGGCCCTGCTTGAGCAGGGAGGCTGGACCAGAGCCCCCCACTGTGGTCCCTTCCAGCCTGACCCATTCAATAAATATCAGTGAAAAATTGTTCTCTGAGGCAGTAAAATATATTAACTGATATGGAACAGTCTTCAGACAGGATGTATTTCCTAAATTTCTTTGTGTTTTCTTGACTACTCCCTTTGTGCCAGCCTTTCTATCTGGTTAAGTAATGAAATGTTCACTCATATCACTGGAAGACCACTACATTTCTAGAACAAGGGCATACCCAGAAACACCACCTTTCCTTTCTTTCCATGTTAAAAGAAAAGCATAAGATGAAGCACAGCAAACAATGCAAAAGCCATCTCATGCTGATTAAAAGGAGCAAAATCATATTGTTAGAAACGGAAAGTATTTAAATACAATTATTCTGCCAGGGTGGTAAAGAAGGAAAAAAAAGGGATGGGAGGTCACAAGAAGTTCAGTCTACCCAAACCTGCTTTACATAATCATGAAATGCAAAGCAGTTTCCATTCATTCTGGCACCACCTCATTCAGCCTTCACTTCAAATGCTTATTGACAAATAAATGGACTAGTTATTTCCTATTAATGCTTCCTAATTTATGTACATACCTGGAGGAAAAATTCCATTTTGACCTCACATTCATATAAACTAAGATGATTTTTAAGCTATGAATATGATGAATACAATTTTAATTTCTTCTTGGTTGCTGCTGGGGATTTGCTGTTTCTTAATAAATTAGGCATGTGCTCTCCTTAGCTCAACTTTTGCACCTTATGAATTTAGTATGTGCAATACAAGAATCTGTGTGAAATTTCAGATGGAAGACCTTCTTTTCTTCAGTCATCATTCATTCTCTCCCTCTCTCTTTCTCATGCAAGTACAGGTGCGCAAACAGGATTTGTTTTATCAATTGTTCCCCAATATCTCTCCTTCTCTTCCTTTGCCCACAAAATCATAGATGGTTTGGCTTGGAAAGGACCTTAAAGCTGATCTAATTCCAATCCCTCTGCCATCAGCAGGGATATCTTCCACTAGACCAGGCTGCTCAGAACTCCATTCAGCCTGGTCTTGAACACTTCCAGGGATGAGGCATCCACAGCTCCTCTAGGCAACCTGTGCCAGTGCCTCTCCATCCTCACAGTAAATAATCTCACCTAAACCTACCCTCTTTCAGTTTAAAGCCATTGCCACTTGTCCTTGTAGAAGGTCCCATGGAAAGTCCTTATCATGAAAGCGGCACTTGTTTTCAGATATCTCAAAAGTGACTATTGTCCTTACAAGGGAAAATGCTGTTAAAGCAAGATTTTACCCCTTGGTCTTGAAAGCCTCTCAGAAGCAGCCAGTTCAGTGGAGACTCCTGCAGCAGATGAGGATGCCAGGGCTAGGCCAACACCTTCATGCTCTGAAGAATCTGCCTGTCAGTCTGGGGACACAGAGGGATCTCATTCCAAATGAATGTTAACTAACATAAAGCTTGAAAATGCTTCTCTGTTTAGCTTAGTATTTAATATTTCCCGGAGACAAGTTCCTGCCTGATGAATGCAATTGGCTGCTAATGCTGAAACAGTGTGGGTCCTGACACAGATGTCCAAAGCCACCCTCTCTAATTTGCAAGTTCTTTCAAGGGCCAGATGGTTTAGCTTCTCTGTTTTTTTGCATTGAGGTTGTGTCTATTGCTGGCTGTTCTCTGTCTTTGCTAAGTATCTATGATACAGCAGTACATAACTTACGAAAACATTTAGTGCCTAACTTCCATGAGAAAAAAAGAAAATTAGTATAATACCTTTCTGAGCTTGACTCCTACTTCACATTGAAAAACTCCTGAGGGCTAAACTGGCCACTCAAAGAACAGGCATTTACCCCTGTGATGGCACCTCCATTTCTGAGAAGTCATGACATGTTCACCTCTTTTCCTCACATCTCTGGGTATCCTGGTGAGAGTATGTCCCTCCCAACATCATGGAGAGGAGCAGTGGTGATATTTTCTGTGGTTTGGGCTTATCTCCTTGCTCCCTTCTACAAGGCTCAACTGCTCGGTGTGAAAATTTGATCTACCAATTCTACCTGGGACTGTGTTCCACCCTGCAAATGGTGTTACCTATCTGCAGCTAAAAAGTTAACACTGATATGAATATAAAAATTGATTGGACATTGCTTTGGTATTAATTTGGCTTACTTTGTCCCTGGAGGAAGCTTGTTAATTATATACAGGAGCAGTTGGGATACGAATCCTGAAGAAAATTGTAACCAGTTTCTTTCTCAGCAGTGATATTTTTCCTTAAATTAAAAGCCAATATGCTCTTTTCTCCATAAAAGCCTGAAATGTAAGCGGGAGAAAGGAGTGGGACAAGGAATAGAAAGGCATGGAAGAATGCATCCTTCCCTTTACTTCCTCCTTTAAACAAATCTGTCTAATCACATTTAAAGTGCTGCATTATTAACATCCTTACCATTAAATGTTCCATGTCACTAGAAAAAATTACTCTTCTACATGAACCATACAGCAGTGATAGTGGGTCAATTACTATGAGGATGGCAAAATACCAAAAAAATTCAGGGGTGAAAATGAGTATCTGTCTAGCATACATTACCTGAGACTCAGTTTTGTTCAAGAATAGCAATTAGGCAGAGTCACTGAGCAACATGCGACATTGCAAGCAAAAGACAAATTAGTCTTCATGAGCAAGAGACTGATAGGCCTGAACAAATGGAAAAATAAAAGGTTGAGGTTATTTCTCTTTTATTTCTTTTACTTGGGTGAAAAGGGGTAAATGAACACTGCAGTGTCAACAACAACAAGAAATTCCTTGAAATAAAGGTACATTTATCATCTCAACAACACCTCATGCCAGGCCACAAAGAATCACCTATTCTCAGCTGTGGAAAAGATCTTCCTAGGAAAGAAGCTTGGTTTGGAAAAGTCAAGGAAGAAGTACAATGTCAAGACACAACTGGGGTTTAAAATGTGGAATTTTTCTTATATGCTAACCATAGAATTTTTGAAATAGCAAAGCCAAACCATTCCTAAAAGATACCCTGACTTACCAGTTGGTCAACTCAACTCTTTGCATATCATTAATAAGCTGACTTTCCAGAAAGTCTTTACGGTCTTTGAAAGCCTTCATCTCCTTTGCAGAGCAGGCATCTGTAGAGACAGTGTAAGAACTACAAATCCATGGCAAGCAAGAATTGCTCTCATATGGCTCCTGGCTGGTCACACTCTCCTTGCCTGGTCATGCTTCAGCCGAAGGGTGACTGTGGCTGCCTACAAAGCAAAGCTTCTGTAAAGCAGGAACAAGCAACAGGGATCTTCCAGACAGGCCTCCAGGACAACTTCTTTGCCTGGTGCTGGGAGGGTGCCTCAGGTGGAAAGCAATCTGTGCAAAGAGATACCTGTAAAGGCTCACAGTGAGAAAACTGAGGCCAAGCTTTTCCACCTTGGTGCTTCCCCTCAGCATTTGAGCTTAGGAACAGGTTTGGGCAAAGTGTACAAACACTTGGCAAGCTTGGACTCAAGACTTTTCTCAGGAGACCTCTCTTTATATAGCAGATTCTCAAGATGGTAAAGAGACCAAAGCTCTGAGTCTAAAAGATGTTTAAGTGGCTGAAATTCCGAAAGAGTTAGAAGTCAAAATAACCTCTGCCCAAGAGAAGTGACTTTGGGTCTCTTCAGTCCAAAGCCTGCATTTGAATCAGTATATTCTAGATACTTACTGCAGAGGAGAAATTCAGGGAAAGGCTTACTGTCTTCTCCTAGCTTAGCAACCTTTGATCAGTATGTACAGAAGTACAATGGAAATAAGGTAAGTAACTGATTTCAGACACTGAGCAACTGCTTGAAGAACTGCAGAAATATAACCTAACAGTACTCAGTCTTTACATATTTAAAAGCATCTATTTAAAACAAAACTGATTGTTCACAGCTGACATTCATAAATGATGTGATGCTCTGCAGCACCTTCTTAAACAAATAGAGAAATCAAAGTGTCATTTCATTCAAGAGAATAAACAGCAACAACACGCAATATTGTTTGTGCTTCCTGGTTCTGTATGTTTTGTGTATGTGTGTGTATGCATGTGTAACAGCAACTCTCTTCTGTAGACTTTTTCTGCACAGTATTTACAATTCAGTCTCCCTTGGTAAATGCAAGCCTTCACCGTCAGCAGTATTTCCTTAGTGAAGCTTAGGCTCTGTAGTTGCAAGCTTCTGAGAGCACAGTGCCTTGAAATATTGCATGAAAGGAACCAAATTCATGCAAATTGTTGTAGTAATTCCCTGACAGTGACATCTCTCTGACTTTCACCTCTCATTTTCACTAATGCTCAAAGAAAACCGTCTGTGCTACCAAGGAGACTCTCTGCATAGACTGCTTAAAACTCTAAAGTACTCAATCAGGTACCATAAAAATGGTGCTACCTCCCTCTGCTCTGCTCTAGAAATTTTATGGGAAAAGGAAATTTTGAAATGGCAAAATCTCTTTTCAATAAGCCATCTCCACTGGACTGCAGAGGTATTAGTAAAGGAGCTTGTCAATGTGAAAAACAGAATCACAAGCCAGTGTAAAATTTAGTACGATTCCACTCAAGTCAGTGATGACAATTACCCCAGATGAGCAACTGGCACACCCAGTATCTTTGATGAATTACAGCACCAAAATCATCAGTCATAAATGAGGTGTTTATGCATCAGTCCAGTTCAACCTGGTCTATTCACAACTCACTACACATAGCAGTTCAAAAGGAATTAATCAGTATTTTTTCATAAACAAAACCATGGATTGCAATGATTTTGGAGAAGCATAATTCAATATTTTTGACATGAAAGAATACAGATGAAACAGTCTGGTCAACATTTTCAATTAAACATAGTGAAAATATTCCTGGGCCCTAAAGCTATAAAAAACCCAAGTATTTATAAGAACAAGATGTCTTTATATCAAAGAAAAATCTCCAAGTCTCTATTTAGAGAGACAGTGTGGCAGGACTTGGAAGTTTCTTTAAATCTTAGAATCTCTAGACAGACGTGAAAATGTTGGTAAGTCACACCAGCACTGAATTGTTACACTAGTATTTTTTGTTGATAGGAAATTTAATGGAGTAGAGACATGCTGTGTCTTATCCTGCTCTTCATTCGTCTCACACTGATGTTTCTAAATGTCATATCAAACAGTGATAAGTAAGAGTAGTACAAAGCTTTTTTAAAATAGAATGGAAAACACAGTTAGTCTTGCAGTCTCCAATGAATGTTTTATGGTAAAAGCTGCTCTTTCATGTATTGACTTTTATTTACTTCTCCTGACTCCTGTGCTCTCCTTCACCTTTGTCAGGGCTCTTGAAGGTATTCCTAGGCATCAACAGCAAGGAGTAGTGAGCTGCTACTCTGCCTGTCACCAGACCTGAAGCCTTACATATCAGTCCAGCAACATGTCAGGTTCTTTAATGCTTAATGCAACGTTTTCCTGTGGTGCTTTAAGTAACAACAGGTTTGTATAGATATAAGCTAAGAATTCCCAAAACTTGTAGCACCAAGTCTAACCACTTGTTAATGCAAGGGTTTGTTATCTATTACTGAGAATATGCAGTAAATTATTCCTGAAGGTGAGATTAGAATTCAGGGAGCTCTTGCTCCAGGCTTTTCTATGCTCTGCACCATCAAGTATGGATTTCTTTATTGCATGGAGACAGAGAAGATCATTCTCATAGCTCTTTTGTCCTCCTTAGCTGCCCCAGGCATGCTTGCTTTCCACCTCAAAAAAATGACCTAGTTTCACTGGTTTAACCTGATGTGTTTACTTTGCAACAGATCAGGAACACATACCTATAGCCACTCACCACATTTCACCTCAGGGTAACAAATAACTTTTTATGAGAAGTTAACTTGATCACCTATGTCTTTGCACTCTGTTTTGTGCTGCTACTCTTCCTGTCTAAAATTAAGCAGTCCAGTAAAACAACCACAACAAAAAAAATTATAATTGTTAATGATTCAGGCTTGAGAACAGGGAGAAGGAAGAGAGAGAGAGACATTTAAATGCTAAAATGGGAACAGAGGTAAAAAAGAGAGGCCTCACATTAAGGGAATCCCCAGCATGGAAGATGCAATTTTTCATGCCCTAAGCTCTGTGGCTTAGGACATAACACACAGAGCTGCTCAGAGCACACAGTGGCACTCAGAAGCAAGTGTTCATCTGCTCAAAATGAATATATGCTCCAGGCACGCTATGATTTTGCTAAGTACACACACACCAAAAAAAATGAACTTGCTTTTATGATAAAATAATCAGTCACACGTGCAAAAACTGTTCTTAAATATGTGTTGTGAAGGGCTCTTTAAAAACTCTGCACAGGCATCATTTCTGACTGAAACTGAGAGGGTGAAGGCCTTGGGTGCATTCTTTCTCACTTGGTGAATGTGGATAAAAAGTATCTCTTTCACAACTGTATAGCCTCTAACAGTTCAGGGATGGTTAGCCACAAATGCTGTAAAAATAATCTGGTCTTGAAAGAGCAACCTTTTTTTTTTTTTTTTCCCATGCCCTCCTTTACTAGGCTTGCTCATCAGCTGATGTATATCACCATACTTGTACTAATACCAAACATGTACCAGTTTAACCCATCTGAGGATCTGACCCTTCTCTGCTGTCCCAGATCTGTGGTCTCTGCATAAAGTAATATTATTTTACACAGACACAGAGGTAGGCGTCCTGCCCCCACTAGTTCATATTTAACTCTCTTTTCATCTTCTTTATTTTACTTTCTTGGTATCAAAGCTAGCTGCACACCCAGCAACAAGCTTGCAGCAAATAGGTGCATCTTATTTTTATCAGATTGCTCTTCACAGGGCATATACTACACTCCCAAGGGATTTATGAAGAGGGTCAGTCTCTATAATTTAAATTTTTATTTGTGTGTTGGAAGAATTATGCTTGTCTTTTCTAGTACAGTTGGAGCACACACAGGGATTCAAAAGCAGCATGGGAAAATGCCGTGTGTGGTGACAAGGAGTCACCACTTAGTATTTTGTCTCTCTGCTTCCCCAGAGATGAAAAGCTCTGTACACCCTTTCCTTACACCCTAAAGACTCAGACAGAGGTGAGGGGGCAATGTCTCACCCTCTACAATAACTGAGTCTAGAGGCTTCTCCTGCTTGCCAGACTCTAAAATGGGCCAGGTGCCTCTTCTCACTTTGAGGGAAAGAGACATGAAGCCTTGACACTGAGCAATCAGTCAAGAAAAGACCTAAAAAGTCCTTTAGCAAACAGATGAGGATGGTTCTGGAGGTAAAAAGAAAAAGATGACAACCCATGACTCACTCAGACACTGTTTTCTGAGGACACTTGCCTGGAAGTGCCATCTCCACAGTGTTTTCAGGCTGTGTGGTGGAGATTGGCAGTGAGATCTCCCAAGACAACTCTCAAACTTGGCTGGACACAACAGAGCAGGATAACATGGTCTCTCCTCTGGGCATCTGACTCCCAGCACTCAACTACACACTTCCAGCACCTAGCTTTGTATTTCTGCACCACACTGCAGCAGTCTGCACCACGCCTGCCCAGGGATCTCTAACACAGCAGTGCCTCAGCTTTCTCCATCCCCTTTATGCTCTCCCAACATACCCACTGTGCAAGACAGACAAATGAAGAGAACAGTAAAGGCAGGGATATCCTCAAGTAAACACCCAGAGCCACCAAAATACTTCTGTATGCCCAGATGGACAAACCTTGCTCTATTTTCAGGCTATTACAAGGTCACCATATTTTGTAGTTCTGACTGGTGTGCCAAAAAGCTGGAACTGTGCCTGTCATTTATAATACCTTTTCTCAAATGGCTCTCACATGTCTATATAAACTTTGGTAAATGAGAATATAAATCACTTGGTCCACCACCAAAGTACTATCTCTGAGATGATACACAGCAGCTGCTGTTAAATCAGACTGCAGCTCCACATCACAGATTAGGGCAATAAAACATGCTGCATCAGGCAACTGAAAGGGGTGGAGGACAGAAGGGGGATGTGGTGGAGGGCATTTTGTAGTTATAACTACCTGAGTATAAATTTGGCTGTGTTTAATATCTGCAAATCAAAACATTCTTCCACCACATGTCAAAACAATCTGACTGTACTATTCCCCATGTTTTGGCCTTCTAAAGCCCTTCCTTTCTGAAAATTGCAGAGCACCTTGATAAGAACAAAGCCGATGTGCTGAGTACAAGCAGTAACCTAATCAAATTTCTTAGCAACTGACTTGATAACTAACTGTGAGCCTGTAGTTTCTGTGCCCCCTCCCTTCCTCTCTCTTGCATGACAACTGAACACAGCATCTATATATACCCACTTCTAAAATAGCTTCTGCTCCCATAACTTGCAAACCGTTCACATAGATCTCATTTTCTAGGCTAAAAGTAGTTAACTGCAGTCACTAAGGGGCCTGAACTGCTGCACCCTTTTCCTTTTTCTGGGATGGGCTCCTTGAGCAGCGTATTGCCCCCTCCCACCCCCCTGCCAAATCATGAACTGTTTATAAAAGAAAATATTTTGAAGGATGGGATTGCACAGATCAGATGTACAAATTTCCTGTTATCAGGCACTGCAGGTGAATCATTATTCTTCTCTCCCTCTCTTCTCTTTGGCCATGCAGCCATATATGCACCACCTAAAGCTAAACCTTACCGCTCATAAAGTACAGGGAAGTTATTTGAAATGTACTTCCAATCCATATATGACATGGGACAGCACAGTTTGGGATAAGGACACCAGCCTGAGTTGAGGCACCCACATAGCAGAAAATAATTGGAGTGCCAAGTCTCTGCACTTCCATGCCACAAGTGTCTCTACCATCATAACCTCTCCTAGATAGTGCAAAAGCTGATATTAGAAAAATATTCACAGTGAACCAAGAGAGTCAAGAATTAAGCATTTGAATTTGATTATTATTGAGGCATTAGTAATAGTGAGTGGCAGCTCGGTCAGACCATATACAAGCCAGGGGCCATTTAGTTCTCCAGCTTGAATCAGAATCACACCCACATGGGAACTTCTTGCACTAGCTCACACAAGTTCATGGCAAGGGCTCCTTTAACTGGAACTGGACCAGACCAACTCCTGAGGTGCATAGAGTGTATCCCCAACAGCCCTCACTACCAGCTGTGCTGGATGATGAATCTGTGCCTACAGGAGCACACTACTTGTTCATGCAGACATAGCCATGTCCATGGACTCCCTATGTGGGATACCCTTAAGGAACCAGTCAGCTAATGACTGATTGCACCCAGACTTCTACACACTTTAACTGAAATGTTTACTATTTCATATCCCCTTCTATAGAGAGATATGAATGACATCACACATCTATCCTATAGGATATCTCTCCCAGCAATTTCCCTTTGGTTTCTTAGGCTGCCAGCTTTCAGGAACTGGTGAGGAGATGAACCATATTTTCCTTGGGGCTGCATAGTAGGAGGTTCTGTGTGCAACTCTGCCCTCAGCATTATCCAGTAAAATGCCCATACTCCAGGCCAAGCTGTGAAGCTGCACCTTCACATCTTGACAGGCCTTAAGAAAGTCAGCTGAACTCTCCAGACATGAGGGAACAAACAGGCCTGCCATATATGAAAGAAACAAGTAAATAACTCCATCTCCTGGAAACAAAAATGCTCTTGGCAAATACAGATAATGAAGGAGAAGTAATTTGAACACAGTATAAGAGAATTAGATACCGTGATTTGTTTTTTAAGCTTACACATATATTCTGCTGCCAGATAAAAAAATAATTATGAACATTTAAAACAAAACTTTGAAGTTTATGATTTGTAAGAACGCTATTTATGCTCCCACAAAGATAAGTAAATAAAATTGACCACGAAAACAATGGAAGCATTTGCACAAGAGGAAAAAACAGAAATATGTAGTTTTAGAGCTTGATAACAGCTGTTTGATTTCAAAAATGTAAAATAATTTTTTAAGGTTAAGTATTCACTATGACACAAAGTTTCTAGGCCATCTCTAGTGTCAATATGTTTACATTGCCCTGCTCCCTGCACAAAGCCCCAGACCAGTATATCATACTCACATGTTTTGCAGAGAACTCATCGACCTCCTGAAGCATCTTCTCCTGGCACTCTGGGTTGGTGGCCAGCAAGTAGGTGGCAAAGGACAGCGTGCTCGTGGTGGTCTCATACCCAGCGATCAGGAAGAGAAAAGCTTGGCCTGCTATCTCATCCTCTGTTAGTACCTTCTGAGCCTTCTCAGATGGGGCTGTGCCAACCAGAGGCACCTCATCTTGTCTGGGAGCAGCAGATGGGCTGAGCACACCTGAGCACCCAGCTGCCAGGGAGTCGGCTGAGTCACAGGCATCGAGCATCCACTGGAGAAAATCTCTGCGCCTCTGCAGAACACAGCGGGACAAGGAACATGAAGGATGGGTCACAGAGCAATGCCTTCCATGGGGGATGGAAGCAGAGAGCTACTTCCTATTGTCTCCTACGGAATGGCCACCAGCTTTTCACTGAACGACGAGGCTTCTATAAATCAGCTGGAAATGCCATAACTAACAGCCTGTCATTGCCTTCTTCCCAGTGGGATGAGACTGATCTACCCCCAATTCCTAACAGGTGTGTTATGTACCCTTCACAGAGGATTGCTAATGGCCAGCTCTACACAGAGCTTCTTTTATTCTTAGGCTGAGTTCTAGGCACTTGGCAGGAGTCAAGGGATTGACATAGACACTGTATATGCAAGCCCCATGTGCACCTGCCAGTGGGAGGAAGCACAAATCATGCTTGGAGCAGTTGGTCCATCTGCTTGGATGCACCATCCTTGTTTCTTCATATGATCCGAAGCATGGAACTCACCATCTAAGTTCAGGGTTGCATCTACAGCACTTTCTGTACCAGCTTAGCGTGACAGGGCAGATATCTAATATCAGTAAATTAGGACATCCTTTTATGAGAAAGTACAGCTGTGAACTCTTGTACCAAGATAGCCTTTTAAAATCACTTTTTAAAAAACATATTTACAAAACTATATTAAAACAGTAAGCATTGCCCAACCACAAAACCTGTTTGGGTGGTCTGTCTTTGCAAAATGCCCAGTGAATAATTCTAGTATTATGGAAACTGCTTTCTTTCACACTAGTTTCTGACACAAAAGCTCTAATAAACAGACCTATGGCCAAGAGTGAGCTGACTCCAAACCAGTGCGGACAGCAAGCTTGATTAGGCTTTGAAATATAATCCAAAAGGTTTGAATTGACTTTTGAGAGTGGGCATAATAGAATTGTGCTGAACCTAAACCATAAGGCTGTGTGATTGATTTTCAATTCCTCAAATACCAACAGAATATATGATAGCTCAAGGACTTAGAAGTGACTGCAGTGCCAGAACACGACAACTTGTGCAGTGGGATGGACAAAAGAAGGGACTAAGCTTCTCTTCAAAAGAAAAGAATATGCTGTAAACTGCATTTATCTGTTAAAAAATAAATAATTTGAATGATTTCTTTGATCTGATGATTGAGAGATAAAGTAGAAAAAAAAAGAAGGGCCAGAGTATAGGACAGGCAAACTAGATAAGAGTAAGGAAGAACTAATTAATTATAAATGTCAAATGACTTAATCAGGTTATTTATTTTTCACACAACATGAGAAAAGAGAGCAGTGAGACAAGAAAACAGTAGAAATACTCAGTGTCCTGTGCTTAGCTCTGCTGCCAACAAACTGTTCTGATCAATCTACAGGCAAAGAGGAATGGTTATTTTGGGGTTTGAATAACACAAGGGATTGGCACAGTGCCTCTTTAACAGCTCCTTCCCTCCACCTCAGAGAACCTTTCCATTATGTACCTTGTACCCACGAGCATCTTGCACCGTGGTACACCCAAAAATCAATGCTCCAGAGAGCAGCCAGTGCTAATCACTGCCTGCTGAAGGACTCTACACATTCACCAGTCAGACTGAATCACCTCCAAGGCATGGGAGACATGCTTTTCCACCAGAAGGCACACAAAAAAAGTTACAGACATTGTGCTCTGCAAATGAGCTGCAGCTCTGAAAACACTTCCTTGTGCCTAGACTTAGGCACAATTCCAACCAGCATGATAGGATATCTCTGCTCCATTATGTTTCTGTAGATTGGAAGAAGCAAGACTTCATGCAGACTTCAGCTGTGAATAGCTGAAAATCTTGTTTAATTTTTCCAGGAAGGAAAAGTCTATCCATCTCCTGGGAGTTCATATATTGCACAACTCAAGAGTCCAACTCTTTGGCATAACCTGCAATTCAGGGATTTCCCTGGTACATAAATTTGCATTAGGCACTTTTTAAAATCAAAAAAACCCCCAACAAACAACCAACCAAAAAAACAACCAAAAAAAGAATGCCAACTAAACAAAAACAAAACAAAAAACACCCCCAAAAACAAAACAACCCAAAAAACCCCCGACCAAAGCCAAAACAACAAAAAAATCAAACAAAAAACCCCAACAAAAACCCAAAAACAGTAACACCCCAAAACAAACAGAAAAACCCAAGAGAGTCCAGTTCCAGCGTGTTCATTAGCATGTGGATAAACCAGTTCGAAGTAGTAATGAACTGCATCTATAGAGACAGTCTCTATCTGCAAGACTAGCCACCGTCATCTAAACCACCTTTATAATATAAAAATGTTTAATTACATCCCTATTCAGTGGAATTGTAGCACTGTAGCCTCCTGCAGCTTGAAAGGTGTAACATTTGCTACAGTTCTGCACCCATCCTTCTCTAGCTGTGAATTTTCTTGTAAACAAACCCATTGCCCTCCAAGGGTTTGCTGTTTGCAGCAAACTGAGCTGTTAGACGAACCTGGTCTTATGTTAAGACAATACACTCTCTGGAGACCCTGTAAGATGTTTCTCCAGCCTTAAACAAAATCAGGTCCTGGCTTTATACAAAGCATCGGGTTATTGCTGTGATAGCAAAGTAATAATCATAATGACTACTGAATAAAATTTCATTCATGAGAATTTTTGCTGAAAGCAAACTTAATGAACACTAGCACAAGTGAATATTCCCAGGAACGTGCTCTGAAATGCCTCTGTGGCCATTTTGAGGAGCTCTTTTTATTACTCACATAATATATTTGGCTAGGAATTTAAAAGCTTGTCTTGTTGCAGAATCTGTTTTTAAGGTCATCCTATCCAGAAACAACTGAATACCTGCTCTGTGCCATGCAATTTGCCCACAGGTGAGCAGGGGTTGCTAAGAGCAATGGCTTCATAAACAAACCTTGCAAAAACAACATTCATTTGTAAAAACAACTTGAGTAATAGTAAGGGGGGGAAAAAGCATAACAGTAGAGAGAAGCCAGCTTTCTTCCAAGATTATTCTACACAGTGGAAGGAGCAATATTTCAGCAAAGCTTCCCTTCCTTATGCTTCATTCTACTTCACTTTAGGCATCAGTATAGAGTGCCACATAAAAAATCGTCATCAACTCAAGTGAGAGAAAACATTTCCAGGGTTCTAACAAGTCATAATGAAACATATTTTTTTCTGCACTGTCAGGATGGAAAAATTGCTCTGATTCCAAAACCTGACAATGGCAATGGAGGCAAATACTAGCATAAATCCAAATATAATTGGATTGTTAAGTGCTAGAAATAAGGAAAAGGCATCTCATGAAAATTTACAGGGGGGTTTTCTCCACTTCAGTTGACAGCAGAAGGAAAAAAAAATATTAAAAAAGGCATTTTTTTCTTAGTTTGACAACAGACCAAGTACTTACAGTGCCACTGCACAAAGAAGTTCTTTAGTCATCACATCCAGCTGCTGGTTTCCTTTTTCCATCAGGGACATTTGTTCAATTTTCTCACAAAAAGCAGAAGCCTGTAATAGCCTCCATCCTGTCCAACGCTTGAATAGTTATGTTACAATGGCCTCAGAAACAAATTCCTGCCACAAAAGAATGGTGTGCTAATGCAAAGGGCTCTTGATTTGCCCCTGTACAACACAGACCCTGTCATTAAGCCAATGATAATTGAATGGAAAGCTACAATTAGAACAAAAAATACATAATTTGAATGCAGCGTGGGACAGGGCGAATGTCTAACTTGGTGGTGACACGGACATCCCCTTTGAAATATATAAGACAAGCTCTGCTTACAGCTTCTCCAAGATAGACACCTTGCAGTATATTTCCTGACACCAGTGTTCTGGGCCATATCATTCCTCTCATTAGTCTCCTTAAACATCACCTGCCCATGCAAAGAAATGGCTCGGCACAGAGCGTAATGAGTGGTGAGCTCTATGCTGGAAGGACAGACAGACATGCATAGTGCCGGGGAGGGCCAGGCTAGCAGGATCCGCCTCCCCTCCTCAAACCACGGCCTCTGAGTTCTGCAGCTATCAGAAGGAGATGTACTGCTCACACGCAAGATGCAGCATGACTTTTCTCACAGGAGGCAAGGGTCCTGGTGGGCAGGGGATGTCTCCAGCTCTCTCCATCCTAAACAGGGAGTTGTGGTTTCATATGCGATGTACCAGCTGACCTTCTGGCAAATTCATCATGCTTTGGGGATCCAGGGGACCCTTGGGTCATGATTTTGATAGAGAGATTAAGCTGTACAACTTCTCTGCAAGCTCAAGTAAAAAATTACTTAAAGAAAACTACCAAATATATATCAGTTTGAACTGTAGTTCTTTATGTTTTTATTTCAGTCATTTCAGTCTGCAAATTATACTCAATTTTTATAGCACTCTGTTACTTCAAATCTGCATTTTGAGTTCCAAAGAGCCCAGAAACACAAAAATCTTCTTTATGATGAATCAAGGAATCAAAATAAATTACATAATTGGTCAGTAGTCTGTAAAGCACTTGCTGTAAAAGTCATGCAAATGTGATGCTGCTAACATAATATCAATCACAATATACTGTACAGACCCTTCTGGTCTTTCTCAAATGCTCTGATTCAAACTCAAAAAAAGACAGATCTCAGAATCCTTATCTATCAGGTAGAAAGCTCACATCCCATATTATTTCAGCAAACCTGTACAAACACTGCTATGTCAATGTTTGTCCAGGAAGCTTTTTATAAGCTTGATTTGGCAACCCCTTTTTTAGGTGAGACAAACCTGTGTCACCCTGAAGTTATCAGTAAAGCACTGCAGCAGCTACCCAGATCCTTTTGAAAAAGAAGCCCAAAATGCAGTCCCACTAAAACTATAATTTTGCCAAACTTCTTTGAAAGGATTGAATTCAACCTCTAACACTTGCAAGCTTCATTTGGTTTCTTAATGAAATCACAAAAAAAGCCAGTTCCTCTGCCAATATATTCAATTCCAAAACATCCTAGAGAGTGTCCTTTTGCCTTGTGCTTGAACACAGAAGCTCAAGTCAAATAAGAGGCCCTCAAATTTGTGTGTCTGAAGGTTGAGGATGTGGTGCTCTCGCAGGTGATGCTCGGCTCTGGAAGGACCTGGACTGTTGGACTGCAGGGTATGGCCATTGCTCAAGAGCAGCTGGGAGACTTTTCAGTCTGGCAGATAAAACAGTCTTCCGTTTGCATTTGTTAGTATCAGCAGAAGAAAACACTGCAATGCTTTTATTGTAAATGGGCTGAGTGTCTGACGGCAGGCAGGTCTTAAAAAGCAATAAAACTTGCATTAAAAAATTACTACATTTAAAGCAAAAAAAAAAAATCACTGGTTGCTGATTTGGAAAGTGGAGCATCCTTTTGCCAATCTGATCTGGCAAAATCTTAATACTTATAATAAAACCCCAAACTGAGAAGATTTTGTATGACTTTGGACTTGCTATTTTCTTACATTATTATCTCTAATCTTGTATGCAAGTTTTTGACAGTAGCTCACATCTGTAAGAGACCCCTGTGAGCATTCAATAGCACTGTATTTGATGTCAGAAGCCACAGCAATGCCTTTGCTTGCTACTTGAAAGTAATATGCCCCTACAATAACGTTGCAAAAAGGCAAAATGAAAGCTTCCCCCAAGAGCGGCAGGCTCTTCAGCAAATAGATGAAGGCATCTGACAACAGAAAGTGTTAGATGTGGCAACAAAACCTATCTTCTCTGTGTGACCAATGCTTCTCTAAAAAAATAAAAAATAAATTAAAAAAAAAAAAAGCCAAGAGTAAGCCTGAATTAGAACATGATATGGATTTTTATTGTCTGAGTTTGCCACTAAACCTGCAAAGTGGCAACATGATTTACTGGTTAAAGCACTGCCCTTCCACAGAAGCTGAGACGCTTTAAGCTGCACTCCCTTTTTTGCCTGTAAAGCACAGTTATAGCTGGTGCGGCTTCTCCATCTGTAAAATCGGTACAACAGACACCAAATCTTATAAAACACCATGAAGAGAAGATAATGATGAACTCGGAAAACCATTTAAGACCTAGGATAAAAACAGATTTACACAGACTCAAAGAGTTTAAGGCAAAAGCATCATCATAGAGGGGAAGGAGCGCTGGAAGGAACTCAGCAAGTTACCTGCTTCATCCCCTTGCCACAAGGCAACATCAGCCAAACCAGCACTGACAACTGTTTGTCTAACCTGGTCTTAAAAATCCAGTAAACCCTGATTTCCCACAGCATCTCCAGCAGTCCACCCTAGCACTGGACCTTTTCTGTCACTGCAAAGGTTTCCCTTCCTCCAGTGAGTCACCACAGATATTGTAAATCATTAGATTTCACCAGCTACATCCATAATGTCTGCGACTCCACAGCCTGTACATATTTATAATGTGTACATATATATCTATATATCTATATATGTATCTTTAATAAAGCATGCTGACAACATAAAAATCAAACTGCTGAAAAACACAAAATTATTTTCACATAATAGTGCCTCCATTCACAAGGGAGAAGAGTGCACAGGTATTGGTGGTTTCTTCCTCAAAACTTTTGCACCTCTCCGACCTTCAAAATGCAAAATTAAAGTAAAAGCATTGGTAGCATACAGAGGGTTTAAGCCTAATTCAACCTGAAAATAAAGCTGGAGGGAATTCTTAATACCAAGATTTTGTTAGTGACCCATCTCCCCTCAGTTTATACTGCAGCAAGTGGCACTAGAGGGCTCACGTCTTGAAAGGTAGAAACCGCCTTCTCCAAATGGTCCCACACAGACCAGGGATGAAAACCAATTTGAATTTCAGATCCAACTGTTAGCAAATGAAGAGAAAGAACAGAGCTGTTTGTAGTTGATACAATCTTAATACAGATGTTTACAACTCTTTCAGGAGCAGACTGGTTTGAAGATCCTAGCCAAAAGCCAGACTCGGCTGAAGTGATCTGTAGGAGACAGAGGCACCACAATTACGGGTGTGAAAAAACGAGATACACCCCTATTTGGTCATTTCATTAACAGTGTGGGCCCACAGAAAACCCACAGCTTGCCTTGAGAGCTGGAAACCCTCCCTGTAGCTGTTCAGTGTAAAATCAAGGGATTGTCTGCAGCCAGGTTGATTTACATCTCTAATCAACTTGCCATTGTCTTTGACTCTGGTGACTTTCTCCCTAGTACCAGGCTCCCTAATACAAGCACTAAGTTTTTTACCATGAAATTCAGTTTAATGGCAAAAAAAGTGTCACGTAGTTTGTGGCAGCTGCTAAGCAGCTCTGCCACCCTGGGCTGGCAGTTGTCAGGCCAGGTCACAGTACAACAGCACAAAGAGCAGAGCTCCTTCCCTCTGTTGCACACACACTTGGGGAAGGATCAGAAAGCAGCCCAAAATTCAGAGGCTGGAGAGTCCTATCTAGCTTTCCCAGTCTCTACTTCGTGGTGAGCAAGAGACATTGGCAGCAAATATCAGGGGACAGCAACCTCCTCATTCTGTATCTGCAAAACATTTAGGGTAACACCACTCCCATAATGATTCCTGGCATTAACACACTACAAACAATAAATATTGGATTTGTGTGTGTGGTAGCTGAGCTTCTCCTGCCCCACACGTTTTGCTGCTTGAAGAGGGAGGGTGACGTTATCAGAATACACAGTGTGGAAAGAAAAGAAATAACTGAGTGATGGGGAGAAAGAATAGCTCGGGTCAGGCCCTGCCATGCATGCCAGCATGTGGAGCAGGCACCCAGCCCCAAACCAGCAGCAAGCTGTCCACCCTATTTCACACTGCATGCATGCATCCTCTCCCAAAGCTCATCTGGCCTCCCACTAAACCAGCTGACACTCCTCCCCTCTGTTATTTGCACGAGGAAGGGAGGATGCAGGAAGGGAGTGTTTTAGGCTAAGCGTCTGACACGCAGAAGCTTGACCCTCTGCTGACTCAAATTGCTGACTAAAGGCTGCTATTGCAGGCAGCCCTCTGTTCCTTTCCAATTGCCACAGATTACAATTTTATTTCCTTAAATGTAATTCCTGATCAATAATAATTTCTTGTTTTAGTAGTTGTCTGACATTCAAGAAAATGCACAGGAATCTCATTATTTCTTTCTTACTCTTTGTTCTTCCTGTCCTATATGCTCCTTTTAACATTCTTGCAAAGCCCCACCACTCACTTTGAAGAGCCATCAGGACATTCTGGGGCCATTCAAGGAATTTACTGCTCACATCCTGCTCTCCCTCATCTCTCCCCATCTCTCTTCCTTTCTGCATCACATAATATATAGAATATGTTTTGAGGGAAGGAACAGCTCACTATTTAGTTTTGTGATGGCTTTAAGTAATTTCAGAAAACTAAAAACTTTTTTCTTTTAACTAAACTCATCATGGTTTTGAGACTGACATAAATGGCAAGTACTGATAAAAAAAAATAGTGCAGTAAATGCTATTTATATTCTGTATTAACAGTATGGGAAAAAATATTGTCTTTATCACTTCAAGCAACTGCTCTCCACTGCTGACAGGCAATCCTACTGCCAGCTTATCCATTCATGATCACACCTGCAACCTACATTAGGATTTATCCCAGATTTTCAGCTATATTAAACTTACTTTTACCTAAAGTACATTAATCACATCTTTATCTGACTCTTATGACTTGTGTGCATGAAGGGATACAGGTTTCTAACACAGTGGGTGAAAGCACTGGGAAGCAAAGGATTATTTTCAGCTAACCAATGACCAATAACAAATTGTATTATCCTCCACAGTTTCATGGATGTTCAGTTCAGTTATGGGTTTTATCCAATAGATGGCTCCTCAGTAGCAGAAAGGATTCTCCCCCTGCTCTCCTTCCCTTCATGGAGTTTCAGTATGACTTTCTAACATTTACACAGGTATTATCTTGCAAATATACGCATTTTGTGCACAGTGATAAACACACAGAAGAAGCACGTGTGCATGAATTAAAGAACAAAAGAAAAATTAGATAGCATTTTATATTACTGCCTTCCACTTAGTCCTCTGCCAACACAGGGATGCATACAGGAAAAATGACAGCCTGGAATGCTTCCTAAAGTCAAACTAAAAAATAATTTTAAAAACACAACTATAGAAACATTAAAAGCACACCAAATACAAGCTGTCTTTCTTCCCAAAAATATGAGGACACCTCCCACACCTTACATATCCCTGACTGAGCAATACCTAAGGAACTTATAGGCATCATTACTACTCTGTCAACAAAAGATTTTTCACAAGAAAAAGAAAAAAAATCCTGTGTGTAATTGTCAATATAATGACCCAGAAGGGTTCTGTGTAACTGGCAGGGTGCAAGTTAACATCATCATGAGTTATGTTAACATTTTGGAGATGCTGAAAGTGAATATATTTTTGTTGTTTTACAGAAAAATGTAATTAGAATAATAACCCCCAAAATATTCTGAAAAATCATGTTTATCCCATATAGGCACTTGTGACTTCTCTGAATCAGAAGAGCAGTTCACAGTAATTTCTGTCCTGAGATCTACCTTACATCTCAGTCAGATCTTGTCAAGATCCTGTCAAAACCTGGCAGTAACCCCACTTTGGGATTGTGACCCTCTGGTCCAACCACATGATGAACAGAAGACAGAACACCCACAAAAAATAATAAATTGCATAGAAGACCATAGTTGTTTAAATTCCCATGATTTAACACTTCAATGGGGCCCAAGTATAAGCCCCCTTTACCTGCTGTTAGCATCTAAAATAATATTATTCCTAATAATAACCTTTATCCTTGAAATATTAAGCTGCTTTGAAAAGTGAGGGAAAGGTACCATTTTACTACAAATGTACATATAAATATGTAACATCATGACATTAGCACAATTACAGCCATAATAACTGTCAAGAAAAAAAGTAACTGTATCATCCCTGTTCAAAGCTGAGCACAATCACTGGTCTCATTTCAGCATTCCAAAAGCCCAATTCCATGCCTCAAATCAGCTTTTTGCTGGCTAAAACCTGGAAATTCAAATCAACTGGACCTTGCTTGCTCCAAAAATAAGCTTAGCAGCAGCATGCTTGACCATGGGGCTGTGACACTGCTTCTCTCTTTCACCCCTGAGCAGACACCCCAAGCAACCAACCATCCCTCTATCCTTGATGCGCATTATGCAGAGAAACAGCATGTGTAAAGGTAGCCTTATGATCTGGGATCCCTCTTTGGTTCTTTGCATGTTCAAAGACATTGCTCATAAACTGCATGGAGCAGATTTCAACCCTGGCCAGTGTCAATTTTGGTGAAACACCAAAGCTCCAGCTTCCCACTTGACTGTCTCTCCCAGGACGGTGCAGCCAGAAGAGTTTACCCAGCCTCAAAGCCAAGCCTGTAGGCTTTCGCCCACCTTCTCCCTCTTTAAGGAGAAAATATACAGGCATGCCAAAAATCAGAGTTCACAGCTGAAATACTGACAATCATTTTCACCATGGAGCAGTTTAAAAGAGGCAGCACCGATATTCATTAAGCCGTTAATAATGGATTGTGGCACAAAGCAATTTATCAAGTTTCCACTGTAATTAAAATCACTGAATATTTGGGCACTTGCAATGCACCTAGCTCTCCCTGCTTCTGAAGCTTTACATTTTAATGTGAATTATAGCTCCCTCTCCCCAGAGAGCTACTAAAAAGCCCATTTTAATTGGTATGTTTTTAATTGAGATTACATTATTAAAAAGTGTAAATTTCTGTTGAAGAGAGAAAGGAGGTGCTCAGCTCCCCTTTAGTCTCTGTCTCCCTTAGATATAGCTTGCTTATCCCAGTGGGAGGGAAAAATGAAGGTTAGATGCTGTGAAGGAAGAGGAGAAAGCCCTGAACACTCACAGGCTGTGCAGCCAGGGCAAGTCAGCATTGACAGCCACAGACACAGGATTTCTTGGTGGATTTTTGGGAGGGACAGGAATCGCCACTACTGTTCAGGCTGCTCTTAACAAAAGGCAGATGGAAAACACCACGCAAGATTCCTGCCTCGTAGCCAGCTGACATCAAGGGGACATTTCAGCAAGCCTCTCCTCGAGGTTACCAGTGACAGACAACCTGTCACTTTCCATAAGAACTATAATACTACATTCTCCTCAAAGGCCAGATACAGTCATGAGCAGATGGGGTCTAGCAAAAGCCTCTGATTCTGCTGGTTTCAGAAGGCTTGGTGGAGGTGGGGGCAGGTAGGGAGGGGCAGCCCCTGGGGCAGCCTGGACACAGTGTCAAGAAGAGAATTGGCCCAGCAAACAGAGCTGGTTGCCTTTGTGTACAGATATGGTCAGACTGACTCTTTACCACGTTAAAAAGAAAAGCAACTTAATGCACTCGGCACCCAAATGGTGGCCACTTAAACGGTTCTCCTGCTGGCAAGATGGACTGTCAGTGCCTCTTATAAGTAGGAGTATGGATCTGCTAAGGTAAGTAGACACTAGAGAAAAGGGAGAGATATCAAAGGAGTGCAAAGTGGTCGGCAACAGCTAAGACAGATCAAGGGAAAAGCCTCCAGAGATCAAAACATGCCAAAAGATGGACAAGATGGTTGAACAAGAATGAAATATCATGGCACAGCCTTTTCATAACTGCTTCAGAAAAGGTGATACTGTATTGCAAAAAGAAGGCAGTGTGTGGGGCCGAGAGAGGTCACTGTAGGCAAACAAAGTCATGGAGAGACTAAGAGACAAATTCAAAGATCACCTACTAATACCACAAATGCTTCTAGTTCTGGAAGTGTCTCAGGAAGGAAGAATGGTGAACCAACAGCATATAAAAGGAAACAAAAAAGGATGAAATGTGAAAGACAAAACTGAAATTGTTAAAACTGACAGAAAGGGAAAGCTCTGTTACTGCAATTAGGTCAGTAAATCTGTGAGTTTTTTTCTAAATTAAGAATTTAGATGCTATGCTCTAGTTACACATGTCAGAGGAAAGCCTGCCTGTAGTGGCAAAGTATCTAAACATGCTATTGCTCAGAACACCAAGGTAAAATTAATTTATGAAATTTCCAGTCCCAGTCAATAGGCCCCTTGTAGATTGAGATCAAGAGTAAGCAAAAACAACAAAAAAGACTGTATAAACAAATATTAGGTCTTATATCCACCTTGGCATTAAAGACCACTACTCTGCTGTACAGAAAATCAATCTCCAGATTATTTAATTTAATGCAAAGTTCCTTTTCCTTGCTGGTTTGAAAACCCTGGACTCAGATCACAGATGAAGCAGGAAAAGGAAAGGCTTTCAGAGACCTCAAGTAGAATCTACTGAGAGAAACTTGTGGGAGCACACTGTAAGGGTAACATAAAGAAGAGATGAAGTAAGAGAGACAAGTTACAAAAGAAAGGGAATGTGCACAACCTCAGGGTAACAATTTTCCCTTTCATCTGAAGGGGTGAATACTGAGACCATACCATGAAAGAAAACAAATGACAGGAAGCAGGAAAAGATAGGCTGAACAAGATTTGCTTTATGCCAACAGAATCACAAAGGCAAACTGCGCTTCCAAGCCTATAGGAAGATGAGCCTGAAAGACAGATTTAACACTACTTAGGCTGGCTATTTCGCATATATGAAAACATGCAGCAGAAAGGCCAGATTACTTACCGATTTGGCACGCACCAACAGACACATGACCACATGAGATTCTACTCTGAGTGCTATAAAAAAAGGCAGCTGGATGTGCTTTGCTCCGTTTCCAGAAAAGAGACCTTTTTCTGAGCCCTGGACACAACAAAGTCTCCATTCCCCAAATATATACAGTGACCCACCAGGTTGCAACAGCCCTGATTCAATTTTCTCTGATCAGAGTATCAGGACGGTCACTAACTAACCAAGGAGACAAACTTTATGTCTAAGGTCATGAAAGAGCAGCATTGAGTACTAAGTATAAAAAGTATTAAAGCCAATGCCACATCCTCCTCAAACAGATGGCCTTTCAGAAAGATTTAATCAGACACTGAAACGCATGCTGCAAATACTCATTACTAGCACAGGATCAGGCTAGGACAAGTGGCCAGTACTGATGTTATTGCCTAGAGGGAATTACCACAGGCATAAACAGGATTTGCAATGTTTGAACCTCAGTCTGGAAAGCAAGCACAGGGTCTCTTCATGATCATAAAGAAGGGTAAAGCAAAAAATTCATGATGAGGTGGGGCAGGTCTACATTGCAGAAGAGAAGCAAGAGACCCAGGTCTTTACAAGGAGCAACTACCTAATTTCTTTTGCTTTCTTATCCTCTGGGGTTTTTTTTGCCTGTGCTGGTCAAACCACCACAAAGCTCAGTGACAAAGGCCAGTTTTCTCTGGATCCCACCTTCAAAGCACAGTGAGCTCTTGCTCACTTTATTTTAGGGGACACATAAAATAGAGCTGTGACTACTCTGTGCCCTTCAGCATCAAGAATAGTTAAAACAGGACATAGCCACAACAACCAGCACCCAGAAGAAGAAGGGGAAAAAAATAATAAAAAAAACTTTTGATCTTTTAATCTCTCCTTCAGTGATGGGGGTGGCTTCTTTGAAAAAGGCATGTTTGCCTTTCAATTCTTTCCTCTTCCAGTTTTTAAGAGAATTTTTACTGCAAACATTATTTGGAAGAGTCCTTAAGCTATCTTTTGACATAGATTTTCAGTAAACAGTATTTTAGAAGATTGATTTCACCATGCAAACACAATTTTAAAAGTCACTAAAAAGCTTGACATTACTAACAACTGAGCATGTGAGTTTGTTTGTTTTCACTCTAGATGAAAAAGCCTTTTTTCAGTGCTAAAGATCCCACCCTTCTCAAATAAAAGATGTCTCTCATATGCTGTAGATTAGCAAAGCTGAATGTCCATCTTCACTTCCCACACTGGCTGGTGAAAACAGCAGGAAAATACACACAAAACTTACTGACAGAAGCATTTAAGTCCTTCCTCCTTCTACCTCTGAATGCATCCTGTTGGCTTAGTGACTTTCTGCAGATTAATGCTGCTACAAGGAGCATATGAACCTCCCCTATTCTCCCCATAAAGGGCCAAACATAAAAATTTTTTAAAGGCCCTCTGAAGGAGCTCCACCACACATGTCTTAGAAAGTGAAGTTAAGTTTTCCCGCATAGATGCTCACATTTTTCTGGTACTATCTGCAAGATCATTCTTGGCAACTGTGGGTATGCAAAGACTTAGCCAGGTTAATCACCATGAACAACCTGGTGCTTCAATTCTGTCCATTAGCACAAGTCTATGTTCTTGCAAACTGAAGCATGGTCATCCCCTGTACTTGGCACTGCTGAGGCTGCACCTTGAATGCTGTATTCAGTTTTGGGCCCCTCACTACAGGAAAGACATTGAGGTGCTGGAGAATGTCAGAAAAGGGCACTGGAGCTGGTGAAGGGTCTGGAGCACCAGTCTGATGAGGAGCAGCTGAGGGGGCTGGAGTTACTTAGCCTGGAGGAAAGGAAGCTCAGGAGGAACCTTATCACTCTCTAAAACCATCTGAAAGGAAGCTGGAATTAGGTGGGGGTTGGTCTTTTTTTCACAAGTAACAGGACAAAAGGAAATGGCCTCAAGTTATGCCAAAGGAGGCTTTTGACTGGATATTAGGAAACATCTCTTTGCCAAAAGGGTGGTCAGTTGTTGGAATATGCTGTCCAGGGAAGGGGTTCAATTACTAACCCTGGAGGCATGTAAAAGTCATGTAGACGTGGCACTCGGTGGACATGGTTTAGTGGTGGACTTGACAGTGCTGGGTTAATGGGTTGGACTTAGTGAACTTAAAGGCCTTTTATTATCTAAATGATTCTGTTATTTTGTGTGAGCATTGCTCCAAGAAGTCATGGAGATGGCTCATGTGCATGATGGCACTTTGAACACCAAAGTGTAGCTATGGTGGGATGTGGGATTTATGATATAGGGACATCACTCCTGTCACCTCCTGAAGAAGTGGTGGTACACTGCAGTGGTCGAGAAAGACCAAAACGGAGTGGAGAGAGGTGGAGGCATCAGAGAAAAAATCACAGATACCAAGATTATATTGTTAGGGTTGCTGCACGGTTTGCTGGAGTGGGGCAGATAACATATACATGATATATATTATAATATAATATATACCATCTGCCTATTCCTTGTCTAGAAGGAAGCATGAAGCACTCTGAGACATAACCAAGGGGCAGCAAAATGGTGCATTAGAGCAAAGGGTGAGCAATAACAAGCAGACCTGCTTGTGCTTGCTGGCAGCAGGTAACCAAGCAGACATTTGCTAACTCCTTGTAGCCACAGTGCTCATAAAGTCCTGGGCTCACAGGTGTTCTGGGCTATAGAACTGGGACACACGCAGCAGCAATGCAAAACTCTTTCTGTACACCTCAGGGAGGCAAGAAATACACCATTCTCATTACTTATTCTGTCTTCGATCGCTTTTGAGCAGAGAGACTGCAGAGCTGCATTTCATGATGAAAGAACATCAGCCAGACACTTCAGTCCAGGCTTGAAACCCAAAGATCACATTAGGTAAGCCTGCAGTTCCTCCTTGGAAAGATAAAAACAGGGTGATCAAGAAATGTCAACAGGTGCCCAAAAGTAATAGGGATTTCAAATTCATTTCCATTCAAGGTTTTGTGTCTTTGTTATATTTAAATACTCTCTTCAGAAATCTTCAGAAAGTTACAAAACTCATTACATTTTTAAGAAAAATAAAATAAATATTAAAAAAAAAAGTCTTCAAATGTGGGAAGGAAGGCAATTTAAACCACAAGCAAATGGCTTGACTTTTTAAAAAAGGTGAATAACTAAAATTCCTTTTAATATAATACTACTCATTTTTTTCCTCAGAATCACTGCATGCTGCCCAAGCACAGACACTAGATTTAATGTTCAAAAAGTTTTTAACATATTTTAGAGCAATTATACCCTTCTGCTAAAAGCAGAAGTAGAGGTTTGAGAACTGTGTTCAACTCCATATTTAGCCAAAATTTCCTCTATATATTTAAAATATGCATTTGCCTTTCTGCAAAGTCCGCACTTCCACCTGACAAAGGTACTGGATAATAGGATGACCAAACTGTGAGAACAGCCCAGCTGAACAGAATCACAGCATCTCTCCAACAGACTTAGAAAAATAAAAGGACCAGACCAATCCTTTGGTTTTTACTAACTTTATTAATCAATAATAATAGATTATTTAATATTGCTATATAGTGTGTATCCTTAAATGGACACCACATTCTTCCTAAGACAAATTTTGCTTGGTTTTCTACAAAGGCAAGAATACTGCACAGTATTAGAAGGTGCCCAATCCTCCCATCTTTTGTTTCCGTAGAAAAATATTTAAACATCTGTACTGCGTTTACACAGTTCAAACACATATAGCTCCTGGAATGTACATAGTATTTAGCAAATTTTTAACTAACTTTTCTTTGTAATTGTATAGTTTTCCCTTGACAAGGAGAGGATCAGACTTTTTCAGGAGGATTACCTCTACTCAACTCATTTCAAGCAACTCTTGAATAAAATAGTTCATTAGTTCATGAAAAGGAAAGACTCCAGGGAACTACTGGGGAAGGAAGAGAAAAGAACAGAGTGCCAGAGTAATTAGGTTTTCAGGTTGTCACTTATCCTCCAGAATGCAGGTACACACATGTCCCTTTTCCCCTTAGGGGAGATCATTGCATGTTTTTCCCTGGGAATCAGTGTTCCAGAGATTAAAATTCTAACCCAGCCATAATTTCCCAGAAAGATACTAAAAGATACCTCTTCTTTATAGCACATTTCCATTGCTAGTCCATAGAGCAAGAGAAGTTCACCCCATTTTGCAAGTATTTAAATACCTTAGTTTCAGAGTTACTCAAAATTCAGTTTTCTGACCTTTTTAGGCTCCCATGGCTGATGCTGAAAAACCAAAGGATTTCCACTCACTAGGAATCTCTCATGCCTGCCCAGGTGTATGGGCAGCCTGGGAAAAGCAGAGCCACTGACTGTAGCTACCGGTGATCAAGGAAAAGACTGGCCAGGAATGAGGATGGGAAGCAGGGAAAACTGGAGGAGGCTGCAATTGTTGACCAGAAGACAACCTCTTTTGATCTATACCTGGCACAGCAGACTACAGAGCATGCCAGAGCCATGCTAATTAAAAGGAGGCCAAATTGTCACCAGAACTGACACCACTGTACAGTTTCTATGTGGCTTTATGCCATGGGGCTCAAAGGGAAGCATGGCTCACAGAAGCACAGCCTTCACACCCTTCCTCTGTTGTTCCTTCTGTCTGCTCTGCATTTGCATTAAAAGCACTCAAGCAATCCATAAGTCTCCAGCCAAACTGACTGAACTGCAAATTGAGATGCCAGTGAATAGTTCTGGTGATACTTCCCTGTGCTTTGTAATCTTCTCATTCCAAATTGGCTTGAGAACACCAAGAAGCAGCTGATGGTCATAAGAAACATCATCATATCACTACTGGCCTGGCATGGATTATGTGACCTTGAATTACACATCCACAACAGACAGTATGACTGGAAAAATCAGGAAATACCAGAAGAATGTGTTGAAGCGTCTATGAATTCTCCAATTCTTCTTGTTAAAGTATGTGTATTTTCAATAGTGGATTTTCCCACAGATATATTGTGATTTTCCAAAAATAATTCTTTGCAATAGCCTTAAATTGGTACATTACAGTTTTTGTTATTACTATGGATTACAAATTAAACTATGAACTTTCATCTGCTGACAGGAGGCTTCGTTTCAACCCACAGTTTTAGAAAGGAGTCTCAGTTTGGAGTACTATAAAAGATTCCTTCATCTGGGCATAATAATTTAAAATAAACCAGTAGGTTAAGAACTGAGCTATAACAGGATATAAAAATAGCTCTAACACAAAAACAATTTGCATATCAGATTATTAAATGAAAATACATCAAAGTATCATTTATTGAAGTAAACAAATAGTCTATCTGCCCTGTCTTTGGAAACATTTTGCCTCAGGGAAGAATTTAAACCTGGGCAGATAATCAGGGTAAGGTATTTGAACATTTAAATCTTCCTCAATTCTTCAAAATAGGTGTTAAGTGGTGCATTAAATTCATGCTGTTTCTTTTGAGCAAGGTAAATTTGCTCTTCTGTAAATAGTGGAAAAAGCCTTTTACAATAATTTGAATCCATGAATAAATGTAACGTATTAAAATTTCTAAAGTACAAGCATTAGATGTTTTTGCATGTAAGCCAAACAAGTGGAATATCCAGGACTAAAATTATTTGACTGACAACAGAAATATATAATTAAAATGACATCTGCACCACTAACCGAGGGGATGAGAAAAAGTGACATCACAGATCTCATATAAGCTGCAAGTGTATTATTAGATCTAAACCTGGCTGTAAAATTACTATCTACCCAAGGGATTACCTTTAGTCATTCAGAAGCATTGTTTCATTTACTAATAGAACAGAGATGATAACAGGCTGACTTTGCTTGTCACATTGTTTTTTGGCCTTTCTTTATTCTTTGTTCCCATTAGCTGTAGATGAGAGGAAGACAAGCTTCAGCTGAATTACTGTCCTGGAGATTTTCATTGTTTTACAGTTTGTTCCAAAGGCTTTTTTTATCTTCCCTACTCCCTCCCCTCAAGAAAAGAACCCAAAGCATTTTTAATGGTGATAAAACCAATGGGGAGTAAAAGACGCACACAATGTAACATCTAGGAATGTGGCACACTAAGGAATACCCATTGGCCTAATGCACTTCAGGGAGACTGTAAGACTTTGCTTATAGCTCTCATCATTAGCACAAAGAACCAGTGGCTGCTAGTTATATCTTGGTCTTATTAAAATTCAGTGCCAAAACTCCAACTGGTTTCAGTGGGTACATTTCATCGTTTGAAACCTAGGACGGAGGACATAATTCTCCTTCACATGCAGGGCTATCTGGGACACCTAATCTCTACAGATTTAATTTCTGCATTAAATTGAAAAAAGATGCATTTTGTTCTGTTTCACACACCATTTTTATGTCTCCAGCAAATATTAGTTGCCTGTATTTGTAACAAGACCCACGTCCCACCAACTTAAAACAGTCAAAATTCTAAAAGCATGTAACAAGACAGCCAGTGAAAAGGGGAAAAAAGGAAAGCTCCAAACTTTCCAATCACTTTTGAATAATAATGATCCTAAACTGCAAAGAGGACTTAATTTGCCT
This sequence comes from Sterrhoptilus dennistouni, assembly GCA_013397095.1. Classification (NCBI taxonomy): domain Eukaryota; kingdom Metazoa; phylum Chordata; class Aves; order Passeriformes; family Zosteropidae; genus Sterrhoptilus; species Sterrhoptilus dennistouni. The sequence goes on from VWZU01001785.1 coordinate 111,929, forward strand.
TTAGAAATCTGTCCCTAAGTGTCTAACTCCTAGCACTTTAAACAGTTCCCATATGCCAATTTTGCAAATTAAGCAAAAGTCCAGGAGCAGACAAGTCTACAGGCAGTCATGGACCTTGCACTTTTCTCCACAGTGTCCCGCTGTTGGGCAGCTACTGCCATGTGGTATCTTTTACAGCACCTCTCAATAGCCCTTCCAATAGAACCTTAACCCTCTGGTCCATCAACTACTGTAACCTGCAAATAGGCTGCATTAGGCAGATTTCTGCCTCCTGATCTTGTCACTACAGTCTTGTTTTTTCTGTGTTTTCCCTTGTTTAAGGGAGTGACCATTTCTAGCACGGTGAAGGGTTTAGCCCATTATCAATCCCCTCACTACTACAGCCACACTGCATTTCATTAATAATGGTTAATACAGCAACCACTTTTAATCCACATTAGGTTGCTTCACTGTCCCTTTTATCCTTTCATAATTCATACACAGAACAGACTTTCCAATCAGACCTCTTTGGCATGGATCTTTGATTTAAAACTGTCCATACCTACAGCCACATCTGTATTCCATTAAAAGTTCACACTGGACCTATGCAGTAGAAATAAGGTGCCTGCAAGCAGTTTATACACATCTTCACTGCTGGAAAATATTCCTGCAGCATTCAGCCTGGGCCAAGAACCATGTTTATGAATCACGAGTCAGTGACGCTTACAATCTTTCGGATGAAAAGAAAGACTGATGAAGGTGGGCTGAAGGAACAACAAGCAGCATGTAGAGATAAACTTCAACAAATGTAGAAGTGAGACATCACTGCAGAAAAAGTCAAAGAGCAGCAATATCTTTGAATATTAATTTTACTTTTAAATGTGTCCTGGAAGTAATGTAGGGGAAACCAAAATCCATTTTATCCTGCAAAGTGGCACCCATGGGGTGAAGCTGTGAGAATAATTAAGGAGGATCCATTCTCACTTGTGCTGTTACTCCCTCAGCATTACTCTTCATCTCAGAGCTGTAAGAAGCATCTCTTAGACTTCAATATTAACAGCTTCCTTCATGTATGTGGATGTTGTGTGTTTCATGCCAATTGTTATGCAAAAATTTGTCTCCGTTACCTAAAAACGGAATTCTCACTGATATTGTTTCTCACTACGCATCCATATTCCTTAATGAAAAGAAATGAAATGAAACTTCATGCAATAAAAGGAAATGAAGTGAAATGAAAAAAAAATTAAATGAAAAAATATGAAATTAAAGAAAACCTAAAGAAATGAAGTTAAATGAAATCTCAAGATTTAATTTCCTTTCATGAAATGGATTTTTATTTCATGAAAGGAAATAAAATGAAAAATCAAATAATAAAATTAAATTAAATGAAACATCATGAAGTAAAGGCAAATGAAAAAAAAATGAAAAAAACAAAGAAATTAAATGAAATCTTGGGAATTCATGTCATGAATGAAAATGAAATGAAAAGTCAAGGAATTAAATGAAATTAAATGATACCAAAATGGAATTAAGATGAAATCTCCAGATTTCATTTCCTTTCCTTTCACAAAATGAGTTTTTATTTTGCGAAAGGAAATGACATGCCAAATCAAAGAATGAAATTGAATTTTAATTAAAAATTGAAACTAAAAAATGAAATTATATGAAACATAACAAAATGAAATTAAATGAAATATTGGGATCATGAAAGGAATGAAATGACAAGTCAAGGAATGAAATGAAATTAAATGAAATTAAATTAAATTAAATGAAAAAATAAAGTTAAATTAAAAGAAATCTTGAGATTAAATTTCCTTTCATGCTTGTTTTTTTGGACAAAAGAAGAACTTTTGTATCACAGAACCAAAGCACAGGCCTACGTTCCAAATGCTTCACATGTCAAAAATAGAGAAACTTTCACAAAAATGTATGTGCCTTCACATACTCCATAAAACAAGAGTGATTAGAAACAAACACAAAAAACCTCCTCGGAGTGCCTTATATCAAAAAAAAAAAAAAAAAAAAAAAAAAAAAAAAAAA
>VWZU01001785.1:113965-131498 GCA_013397095.1 Sterrhoptilus dennistouni
AAAAAAGAGGTAACAAATGATTTGCTAACAATGGGTAGCCATTTGTGTGCACACTTCAGGTGGTATTTACTACCTTTCTATATAGCCATCTCAGCATCAAGTGAGTGCTCTAACCAGACATTCAGGTTCTTCCTGTGTTCCAAAAAAGCAGGAACTGTCACAGGACTCTGTGAAACCTGCCCCAGCTCTTAGGGAGAGACTGGGTCAAAACACTTAGTGGAGGCTTCTTTTTCTCTGGTCCTTGAGGAAAAGCAGTGCAGACTTGACACACAACTTTAGGATGAAAAAAAAATTCCACAGGCTGAATCCTTCCTTCTGGGTCTAGAAACTAGGCTGAAAAGTCATCCCAGAAGTAACTTTTCTGTATCCTTACTTGAAGAGAAATACTAAGGAAAGCAATATTGGACTGTGTTAACAATTTTGCCTGATGGTACATAAAGCTTAAAATTAATCAAATCTTCACTAAAACATTTGAATGTTCAAAGAGGTTGAGTTTGTTTTTCAAACAGAGGATTATGCCACTTCCAGTTTTTCCTCAAAACATTTGCTTATCCATGTATTTATGATAGAAATTGTCTTACCTCAGCTGCATCTTGCTGGTGTCTGTAGACAATTGCATTTTTTATGGTTTTGATAAAAAATCCATTCAGTTCCTTTTGTTTCTTGTTGGGAAAAATGCGTAGCAATGGGATCATTATGAATGGGAAAGAAACTGTAAGAGATTTTAAAGAAGAAAACATTGAATCGCTGTGAGGGCATGTAATAGTCCCCCTCACTCTTTCATAACATTATAAAAATTATCAAGTGGGATGTGTTTCTTTTATGAAAACTGATTTTTCCTCTCTTCCTCTCCCTAGAGCAACCTGTGGGGGTGGAAGAAAAAGAGGATCCCTTTTTAGAGGGACCCTGCTGGCCAGGACTCTCTTTCCAGACAGATGACTTCCAAGCTTGTTTCCACAATGCCTCAGGATTTTGGTTCAGATTTTTGGTGTCACAAAATCACCACAACAAAGAGGGTCATTATTTCCCCTGCCTGCTCAGACAGTTACATAGGCAAGGTGGGTGATCTTGAACCGGCCTAGCAGCTTACGGTACCAACATGTGAAATTGGGTCGTTTTCATTCCTGTTTACAGCTCCCCAAGTATTATGGACCTGTATGAAGGATGAAGCTCCTTTGCAGGGCCTCTTGCAATAGGACAAAGACTATGGGGTTTAAACTAAAGTACAGACAATTCAGATTAGAAGTTCTTTACAATGAAGCTTGTAAAACAGGGGCACAGGTTGCCCAGGGAGGTGGTGGATGCCCCATCCCCAGGAACATTTAAGGTCAGGATGGACAGGGCTCTGGGCAAACTATCCTAGTTGAAGACATCCCTGTTTATTGCAGGGGATTGGACGAGATGACTTTTTAAGGTCTCTTCCAACACAAACTATTGTATGATTCTATTTATTTTGCTTCTCTAAACAGACTCAGGAAGTGGGATGCTATCACTAGGATGGTCTCCAGTCCATACTTTTATAGTCAAATCCTAGAAATCTGAGTGAAGTCCTACATCCTAATAAACCCCTCATTAACTTACAAACAATTTAAGACTAACAAATCAATTGTTGGAAAAAGCCTGTCCTGCCAACAGGGCAACTACATCGTGGAAATGCCCACCACATTAATGAATGAGCAGAAAGAGATGAACCAAGGAATCCAACTCCAGACATTACAGAAACTTTATTTAATGAAGGACACACTCTTAGATGTATAGGGGCACACTTCTGTCCCTTAAGAGGTGGGTTACAAATCACATTTTGCAATCAGGTTAAATGTTAACCCCAGGGCAATTTGGATACGCAACTCCAGAAGTAAGCAGTTTATGTGCTGCAAGTACAGGTGAAATCTGTAATGCCAGCAGGATCAGATGGGCACAGGAAACTTTGCCACTGTGCCACCTGATACTACTGTGTGCAGGTCTAGATAACAATATGATAAAACCTCAGAAGCCTTGATTATGCTGTGGCTTCTTCCACTGTGATTCTTACTGCCCTTGAATTAAGATCACGATCATCACCACCACAAACCCTTAGCTCTCATGCCCTAGAACTACGTGGCATTATACTCACTCTTGCATTGCCTAGCTATTATTCTAAAATAAATGCATTCTCTTCATGACACTTGTGATCTTTACTCTTCAGAGCCGTTAACCAGGCTGCAGACAGTGTTCAAAAAACAAATGTGAGTACTCACACAATCTGTCAATACTCTTCCACCTCTCTTCTTTACTGTTAATGGATGGGATTTCAATCTCTACTAAGCAAACCAAGTGCACAAAAATTTAACACTTAGGTTCCAGAGGACAATTACTTTATTTTAGTGAGAAGTGTATTAAAATTATTGTAGAAACTGCAGGACCCAGAAACTTTCCTGTCAGATAAACCAGGAGCATTGTGTTCCTGGACTCAGTTTCTGGAGTAAGTTTCATTAATGGTGACAAGACCTGTAACATACAGTGGAAATCTCAAGGATAAAAGTAGGTTGCATTCTGAATCCCACTGGAATAATGTCAGCTATGATACTTCCTGCTCTGACTTCAGCATGTTTTGCAATTTGAGAATGACTTCTACAAAATTACCACAAGAAAGCAGACAAATGTAGACTATACTCACGGATTAGAATGAGAAGAGGCTTAAACAAAGACATTTCAAAGAATGTTCTGCAGTTCTTAACAAAGGGGTCATCAGGATTCTTCTGAGAATCCACCTCAGTACCAAAAGCTACGCTACCAACAACATCCAAGGTAAAGCAGTTGTAACACCTGCATTTAATTGAAGAATGACAAATCATTATCTACAAATCACATATCCATTAATATCTTGCTTCAATGAACATCACAGAGTATTATTTTTTTGCCACAGGGTTTCCTTTTGCTTTTAGATTTGAGCTTTGCCAACAAGAGATGTTTCCATCATTCTGACAAATGCTGATGCTTGGTAATGATCACTTTCTCGACACCTACAAAGTGAACATATTTTCATACAGCTCAGTAATTCCACTAAAATTTTATTAAAAACAATTTTATTTGTTATGACTTAGAAATCAAATGTAACACCTTAGAAATACATAAGCATTTTCTTAGTATGCATCCTAATAAATAATTCCTTTCTCATTTTTAACTGCAAAACCACACCTACTTCAAGTCCAGTCTAAACTCTCAGAGACAAGACATTCTTAAGTAAAATTAAGGTCCTCAAGGATTTCCTTCTCCTTCTTCTTCTCCTTCTCCTTCTTCTTCTGCTTCTTCTTCTGCTTCTTCTTCTTCTTCTGCTTCTGCTTCTTCTTCTGCTGCTTCTTCTGCTTCTTCTGCTTCTTCTTCTGCTGCTTCTTCTGCTTCTTCTGCTTCTTCTTCTGCTTCTTCTTCTGCTTCTTCTTCTGCTTCTTCTGCTTCTTCTTCTTCATACCTCCTCTGTAATGTAACTCTGGGCAAAATCAAGATAAACTGACACCATGTGAAATCTATATCTTTGCAGAGGAGCAGCCAGTGCTTTCAGAACACCAAATGATCTGTGGACCATGATCTAGAAATTTCAGAACTTATTAAATGGTTCCTGCACATCTGATCATCTATCCAGTTGTCTTAACATCTTTAGTTTCCTAGTGGGCTTTAGCAGCTCCACTAGGTTTTGAGATAAGTAGACAGAGAATGTAAAATATCCTTGGAATTTGACTCTTCTGATCTGTGGTGAAATAAGCAATGTCAGTACTTCCATGATCCTTACAAAAGGCTAATATGAATCTCCGGTGTTTTAATTTGAGTGAGCATGTATGAAGAGAAGAACAGGAGTCAGGCCCATTATATCCTGATCAGTATTTCTAAACTATGATTGTGATCTGCCATTCTGATCATATCAGAGAAGACTTAAAAGATAACAACAATACTGCAAAACTAAGTAACTTCTTTTGGTCTTCAACTCTTATACACACAAAAAGCATGATTAGAAGTTAAAATGTTAAAAGAGGGGGCATTCCTATAAAACAATAATTTTAGGATGCTGTCACCTACCACTTCAAGGTACTGAAAAAAAAACAACCCCAAAACTTAAAAACTACATTTTAAGTTGTTGGCAAAACACAAAATGCCTAAAGACAACTAAGGTCATTGAAGGTTACAGATTGGGTCTTTACATCAAAAAAAAAACAACTCCCAAGGCAATTCTGTAAAACTGCATTGGAGTGAGAGTCATATTTATAAATACATCAAACCTGCTAAAATGGTAGCATAGTAAACCAACTAGAAGATCATGTTCCAAGATGGTCAACATCATTCATTTATACTTTCAAAGGGTCTTTTCCAAAGTGTCTCTTGAGAGGTGAAAATCTATAATGGATCAATAGCTAAAAGACCAGTCAAAGACAAAGGACAAATGGAAAAAAAGAGAAAAGACTGGAAGGACTGAAAAGATCAATTTTCATCCCAGCACTAGGCTAGTATAATGTATCTTGAGGTTTCATAGCATGTCTTCAGCTGTTTAATAAAGAGATCTCTGTGAGCATGCACACATACACGCACACACAAACTTGCATGTGCACGTGTGCAGATGTACTTGAAGAAGATTAATAAATTGTGGCGAAATAACCATTTCTTCTGATGAATCAATATTATTTGTGCTGCTTCATTTTGGGGAAAATCATTAAGAACTTCAGAGGGCACTGACCAACCCAGGAAATGAAGCAAAAATAGTGCCTGTTAGAAAGGATGCATTTGAACTACTACCCTGGATCTTAGAGGAAATTTATCTGCTCAGAGAAGGCACTAGACAAGTGTTGGGAACAGTTCATTGAAGACCTCTGATGAAAGCAACAGAAAAGATAATAGGATATTAAATACATAACAAATATGAGAAAGCATAATATGGAAAATATTAAAATGTCATTTTATAAATCAGTGGTGCATTTTCATCTGGAGTACTAATCCAAAAAGCTAGCATCCCATGAGAGGGAGTTATGAAGAATGTGGTAAGAATGATTAAGTGCTCAAAAAAGCCTCATATTAAAAAAAAAGCAAAAGAGTGATGGACTAGATAGATTTGATACTAGATCAATTCTTATGTTTGTATATTATTGGCAGCCTGTAGAGAACATACTGGACAGGGACTGATGCAGCCTTTCTTTGTGCTTCCACCTGTTAAAATTTCATTAAATAACTGCCAGAAATACATTAGATGCTTTACCAGAATTACTTTTCAAGTATGCAATGGCATACCCCATGAAGAAAAGACTTTTATCAGACACACCCTCTATTAAACTATGATCTCTACTTTTTAAAGTGAGGGAGGAAAAAACACCTTTTACACAGTAAGTGTGAATTTAGAATAACTGCTGCTATTGATTTTTTTTTCTTTCTTTCTTTATAATCTGCTAATTTTTGGCATGTTGAACATACCTCTGGATATCAAAAGCTTTGCCAGAATCTGCATAGACTTTCAAGTTACACAGCAGGATGTCACAGGCCTGGTTTATCAGTGGTGTCATCTAGAAAGGAACATATTGAATTGTGAAAAAACATTAAAATGTCAAGAAAAAAAAACACTAAACAAAAATAATTATTTAAAATTATTTTTATGCAATAAATGGGATAGACCTCTCCGGTTCCTCTGCAGATGTTGTTAGGCACTTGTGCACACGTAAGATGAAATGTTGGCACTTTCTGCTCAAAATAAGCCTATACATTACAGGGATGCCCTTCTCCAGCTCTGGGCCTAAATACAAGAGGTTGTGCCACCTACCTGACCAGTGGTTCTTTCCCCAGTGTGGCTACACACACAGAGTGCTATCAGGCAAAAATATCCCCCTCTCTGTTAAATCATTCCCTATTCCAAACAATGATTTATCATGATCTCTATACGGACTACATCACATTTAGGTTACATATGCTGCAGGGCAGAAGGAATGTTTTCCAACGCCCTGTAAAGGCATTGGCACCAGTTCTATCCTGCTGTCTCTCACTTTGAGGGACTTAACACGTACACTAGAAAACGACCCTGGATTACCACTGCAAGCTGATGAGGGCAAGCTGCTATTGGTACACGAAGAAAGGCTTTTCTGGAGGTGATGCCATTAAATGGACATTTGTGTAAATTTATTCATCTAAGGGTTCTTTCCAGTCACTGACACATGCTGGTCAGGGAGACTTAACCACAGCTTGGCTGTAGCTAACAGTGCAATGGTCTCTTCTTTAGGGCTTCATAGAAACCATAGCATAGGCAAATATCAAAGCCTCATTAAAGTCTCACTTTTTATCTTTTTAGATTTCTACATATGAGGAATTGGACATCCTTGATTACATCAAATGGGGGGAGAGAGGAAGGGGGTAGCAGCAATCCAGCCATGAACCAAAAGGAATCATATCCTATACCTCTTTTCCATATAGACTACCAAGAGCAGCCTACAACTTAATATCAGTCTTGCCTCAACAACTATGCCAAGCATCAGCAATGTACACACAGAAACTTCCCTTTCCTTCCTGAGCTACCTCCTTTAGCATACGGATGTCAACAAACCTGAGAACAGACTAATCCTACTCCTCTGACATTCTTGTTACCAAAAAAGACTTACTGCAGCCTCGCAGCACACTCTGAGAGCTATGCAGCCTGCCCAGCCAAGTCCATTTTGCTTGGCACTTCTACCTCTGTGAAACTGGCATAACACTTTGTGCACAGGCACACTGTCATCTTAACACATGGGCAAGACTCTGTGCAGTCAAAAGGCCAACGCGGGAGCATCCAATATGTTTTCCAAAGGCACAAGTCTGACTCAAGAATGTGTCTAGCTGCTCTTGAGGTCCCGTGCCTATATGAGAGAAATTATATTGCAAAGCCGGGTTGATTTGGGCTTTGCCACAGTCTCACAACTCTGGTGCCAGATTAGTGTTTGCTGAAAGTAACTGTTACACTTTTGGGAGGTGCACAGTATGCAACAGCCTTCTTCTCCTTTTGGCTTTCCAAAGAATATCCCCTGCAGCAAGCTTCTTCTCAAATGGTTCAACCAAATTAATACATTTCTGTTCAACAGATTGAACCAAGGCAAAATACTTCCTTCAGAGATTCAGAGATTTCGGGGCCCAGCCCCCCCCCCACCCCGGAGAACTGAACCAGCCAAGGAGAACAAAATAAAAATTCGTTTTTTAACAGGTATGATGTTTCTGAAACAGATGGTGATCATTTCAGATTTTCCTTTTATTGCCTTATTTTCTCTTTTATTCCTCATCACATTACCAGATCTGTAACCAGCCAGCTGGTTGCTATCACTTTTCAACAGCTGGCAGAGACGTCAGGGGCATATATGTCTGGCCAGGGCATCCCACAGCACCTCTGCACTTTGCACATTCCACCAGCCTTTAGAAATACTGTTGCAATTCATTCCTAGCCATAAGGTATTTTTATTAGTAAATCTAACCAGGAAAATAGGGAAAGGGGCACATGGATTTGATTTACTGTTAGCATGATAATAATAGAGTCATGCTATGAAGACAATTATTTGTGTATGAAAGCTACAGGGGATATCTACTCTGGAATCCTAGGTTGGGTTTGGGTTTTTATTCCCCTGGGGGACATAAATTAGTCCAAGATTGCAGACTACAAAGACCACAGACTGAAACATTCTCCAGTCTCATAACACCTCAAAATCTTTGTCCCATTGTCAAGAAAAATAAAGAAGTGACAGGGGAGGTGAACTATACCAAGTGTAAGAACTGGCACAGAAACAGGTATGTTCATCTACACTGCCTTGGGTATCAGTGACTTCCCACACATCCTGATTTGCCAGTCAGAACATAAAACCTGCATAACCTGCCTGAGATTCAGTTCTTGGTGGGTAAATAAACCCCAGCTGCTTTGTGTTCAGATTGGCTGAGAGTAACAGGATGAAGAAAAATCTAAACAATATGGTCCCTGTAAATATTTGATCTGACGGTTATCTAATAGCAAGAGTAGCCAGAGTAGCCCAGAGTCCAAATTTCTTTCTTTTTGCCAAAGAAGAGCATTTGGGGTTAGGGTTTTCATGATGCCAGGGGCTTTGCTGTATAAATCCTGCCAAAATACGCTATTTGGCACATAACAACAATTAGCTTCCAATTCTGCTTATGCACAGTGCATGTGGATCTTTGCACTACTCAAAGGCATCAGAATTACATTCCTCTAGTTATATGTGGCCCTCAGTATTCATCATCATTATTATTATTCCCCTTATTATTAGCATCCAAACTAAAAACTAGAAGGCTGGATCATATTCACTCTAGGCAGACACACTGGAGACTTTACTGTCCACAGACAGCAAGCAGAAGTCGTCTTGGGCCTCTTGTCCCACCAATGTTATGAAATATAAAGGAAGGAGAAGGAGAAAGAATACATCCCTAACACAAGAATTGCTTCTCTTCCAGATGTCAAGTCCCTGAATAAAACCAGGAAAAGATCAGAGTGCCAGAAAGATATTTTGTGAGAGGATTTGTTTCCATCACCTGAGAGTGGAGCCCTTCTATTCCTGGGCACAACTTACCAAAATGAGCAACTCAACAAGATATTGGCCTGTGGCTCAAGTTTATGCACATTCCACATATCAGTTTTTACATTAGTGATTTGCTTTGCCTTAGGTGAGCACACTTGCTTAGACCAGCAACAACAGCAGTTTCCAGAGACACTCGCAAAATGCCTTTGAACAATGTGCACAGACTAACAGCAAATCAAAGAAACCTTAATGGTTGGAATGTCAGATCTTATGTCCTAGTGAGACATGAAAGATCTACATGTCTGAGAGTGACACTAGAGGATTTTTCTGCACTGTTGCCATGTTATTAGAAGTTCTGCTTTATGTCTCCCTGTGTTTGAAAGAAATGCCTCAACACATACACCACTTCACAGGTTATTTAGGAGAATGTTACATTAAGCTGTGCTCTCTTCTTTAATTTTTGTGCTCTGTTTTGTTTAAATGGTTTGTTAATGGAGGAAAGGATCGCTGGCATACTGATAGGAGATGACAAGACTACTGCAGCACCATCAGAATAAATAAAAATCAATAGGTTTTCTGCTGGTGTTGGCTGTAAAAGAGAGTAAAGCTATTTATCAAGTCTGACAAGGGATCCAGAACTGCAGGATCATCATAGGCACCACAGCAAAAGGAAGAGGAACAAAATAAGAAATACTAAATAGGGAATCAAGGTTGGTACAGCAAGATCACTAACATGCCAGTTTGTTTCAATATATAACAGCTGAGTAGAGCATGACAGGAACACTGGGAAGTGTTTCTGTTACTTAGAGCCGCTAGGTATTATAATTCACTGATTCCTCATGCATTACATCTTGGATCAACTTTCAGTGATTGGTATTGTTCCCCCTTAACATATAAAAGTTGTTTCATGTGCGGAGAATTTAAGTAGCCTCTGTCAGATCACCCATAGGCAGTCAATGGCAGAGCTGGAAGTGACATTTCTTGGGTTTCCTGTCTCCTGTCTCTCATTTCTCATTCGTATAGCTCCCACAGTAATGGCACTATGTGGTTCATTCAGGGGTCTTACTGGGAAGAGTTTATTATTATTAGATCTGCTACCAATTCTAGTGGCATCTCACATAGGATGCTCCCCAATCTTACTGCTGGATCAAGCTTACAAGTCTATTGCTTTATGCTATATTCATCACCACTATAGTATTTGTGTTCAGTGTTATCCAGAGCCAAACCTTCCTTCAGCTGGAGTGGATTCCTTTAGTAATCTGTACATGCTTGTTAGAAAAAGAAAATTAAAAAGGGAGAGCACCCAAGACCTAGAAATCCATAAAAGCAACAGTGAAACAGTGCACAGCTTTTAAAGACAAATTGAGAAAAGAGAAAGCTGGAGAAGATGCCAGAAATTGAAAATTGTTGCAAAAAATTGTTGCATTGAAAAATGTTGCAAAAACAACTCTCTGCAGACACACAGAAATCACTATGTTGGCTACCAAACAACTCTATAACCTCTAGTTTCACCTCATTTCCTGTAACTTTGAAAAATTCAAAATTTCTGGAATCATCTTTTTATCATTTGCTGGCTGACTGTTGGAGATACTTGCCATACTACAGAGAAATTCCTCAAGCTCAGTGAATTTCGCAGTGACATTACACTGCTTCTTTGAAATGACAAGGGCAAAGCTTGCCTCTGCCCACAGCCCCAGGTGCCTCTGTGGAGCACTACAGGTTAAATCTTAGCAACACACATTAGCTCTGTCTTGAGTGTTATCCTCCAGCAGCCAGGCCAAAGCGGCTTCTCACTTCTCACTCTTGCTAGCCCTGAAACTGTCCTTTCTTCAGTTTCTGAAACAGAGATATCAGGAACCCATGCTGAACTCTCTGTCCCTCAGTGCATCTTTCATGTGAAGTGATTGCTATGCGGAGCATGAGGAGCTGTTAACATTTATTGCTTTGTCATAGGCTAGTAACTCCCAATTCTCTCAGAGCATTCAGACAGACAAGTCTATGTTTGGAGTGGCACTAGGGGCTGCAGCAATCAAGGGGAACCACTCTCCAAAGACACTCATGAAGTCTGCAGCCTCTCCAACATCATTGTGGAGTCTGCATAGAGGAACAAAATTAAGGCAGTCATCCAGAGTGAACAGAGTGGAAGACTTTGGTGTGGGATTTTGTCAAAGGAATTGATACCTTGGAAGAAGAAATAAGGAATGTCCAAGTAGTATTTATAAATATGTATAAAGTAGCATATCTAGATTCTTATGCAATAAATTAATACCAAATTTGTGTTTGTAATTCAAAGTAGAGAGGAAGGGTTTATTATAAACAGGAAGTCTTGCAGATAATTCTGGATACTCTGTAGTATGGCCAATACTAGAACATGGTATTTTTGTTTCCAAGCTGCTGTAGAGGTTCTGAGAGAGTACCAAATATGGGAGAGTTAAAAAGTGAGATCATAATTAATGAGCATTGATTTCCTTTGAGAAGTGTTGGTATGGCTTCTTAATTAAGCAACAGCAGGAAAAGCACATGGGCAAGGACTTAAGTTGCATTAACTTCAAATCCTAGGACTGCTAATGTATTACGGTAGAAAATGAAATGCAATGAGGAGCACATCCGTTCAACAGCGGTTCTTTATCTCACATGGGCTTACTGCAAGTGTCTGTCTGTGCAGGGATGGATGGACTTCTGGTTAAGGCATGGGAGAGAAAAGCAAAATTGAACTTTCAGAGAGACTTGCCCCACTCCTCTTTTTCCCACTTGCTGTTGAATGGGAGGAGAAAGTGACAATTTCTAGGTCACCCTAAACCCATGCACAGTCACACGCCTTCCCACAGAGCTTGGAAGAAGCAGCATGAGCAAAGCTGATTCTCAGGGTAAAAAGAAAGATCTCAATCTTTGCATGCAAGACAGCTATTAGGCACTGGCCAGCCCTCCATTTTATCTCCTGCCATTATTCCTGCAGTCCAGCTTGACCAAAAAGCTGTGCAAAGGAAGTACCATGACTTCTGGCAGTCTGGTTTGATTAGCCAGACCCTGCAAAGTTGTGCATGCCCAGTCCCAAAGCAGTATCCCTGAGGCTCCACTCTCTTGCCCTCACCATGCTCCTCAGCCAAGCCTGCCCGACTGGTGCCAGCAGAGGTTGCTCTCCACAAATTGAGGGGAGCGTGGCGTTATCTTTTGTTAGTCCTTGAGCAAAGAGCTGATGACCTGCAGCAAGGCAGATTAATTTCCACTAGGAAAATGCAAAACTCTCCTCTCCCCACCATGCCATATACAACTAATCGCTTGCATATTTAAACACCCTTGCCTTGCTGAAATTTTGTGATGGAGTCTGTGACAGAGCAAACGTCAGGGCGCATAACCAATGGCATTGTCAGTCGTGATTAATCAGCATCTCCGCCAGGCTGGCGGCCAATTAGAATTTACCATAATAAGGAGGTGACAGCTGGTGTTGCTAAGCGACCGCTGTCTATAGAGCTGGGAGAGCCAGACACACTTAGATGTTACTGTGGATTTCGAGAGCAGCATGTCAAAACAACACAAGCGTCTGCCCAGTGGAAAATTTTACAACCCAGGACTGGGCACTGGAGTGAGCCATGATTCCCTTTCAGAATAAAATATAAAAAGGAAGAGGTGATTTTTTTTTTTTTGTTGTGGGGTTGTTTTATGTAGTTTTCCTTGAAAGAAGACTTAACCAGTCAATCATTTATATACATTTAATTAAGAGATATCGTTATCACTGGAACAGGACTTTGTTACTGGTTAATGGGTTCCCATGGCTGAGCAAATGCTGATACATTTATAGGAAATTAGTAGCAGGTCAGTGCAGAGACATTTATTTTCAGTCAGAGGTATTTATCTGGCAATGACATTCTGTTCCAGTGACTTATTTTATTGTATGAAAGGATTAAAGAATAAGAGGAGAAGGGAAGGGAAAGGAGTGGAGAAATGAAAATAGACTGACAGCAGTTCCTGTGTTGACATGAGAGCTGCTGACTATGCACATCAAGAAAAGCTATGCTCCAACTGGGAACAACAACCTTTCCTGGACTTAAGTTTATGCCTAACAGGGTAGGAGAGAGGAAGGGGTAAGGGTCCTTCCTGAGTATGCTACACTTTCATGGACAAATTGACTGAAACAGAGGAAGACAGAGAATCATATCCTCAGATGAGAGCTATTTGGATTTTTACCAGCCTATGATCTGAACCGTGCTGTATGGAAGCTCTGCTGCATGTGCTCTTCAGGTCTAAATAAAGTGGCACAAATTAGCAGGTTTTACCTATTCTTAATATGGACCTACATAAAGCAGATGCCTGCACAAGTCTTTCAAATTATGAAAGCAGCTATGTCTACACCTTACCTCTTTCAGTTTGGTATTGCTGAAGGCTGGGGTCAGGAGACTCCGCACATACTTCCATCTGTCATCACGAAGACAAAGGATGCTATCAAGCATTGGTTTGGATATCAAGTTCGGTTTCTAAGTTGAAAGAAAACATAATTCAATTTCAATACAAATGCAACTACAGCTACTCGGGACTCTGGAACCTGGGAAGATTGCTCAGGAATGGCATTGCACTGCTGTCCCATGAAGACAGGTTATAATCAGTCCCACACACCAAGCTAAACATGGATAAGGCTGAGGAAAATTTCTTTTGCTGCACTCATTTTCTCTTGGGCTTGTAAAAGTCCTAGACCAGTCCTGGAACTCATTTCTCAGACTGCTCTGGTTCTGATGTTCCTGATGCTCTCCTGAGATCGCCTTCACTAAACAATGGCTTCTTCCCTGTCTTTCTAAGATGACTAGCAAGAGGACTTGTCAACACTCCCTCTCTGTGTGACATGAGTGCCAATGCAGCCCATGCTGGTGTTGGTAGGGGACACAATTTCCGGTGACAGCTGGTATGTCAGACTGTTAGGGTATTTTAAAAGTCTTCAGAAAATGTGTTGATTATAAAGCAAGTCCCAGCCCTTACTTTTTTTATAAGGAACACTCTCACTAAGAAGTTGTAGTCTGTGACTCTTACAGCTGCAGCAGTTGGTCAAATATAGTAGCTTTAAGCACTGCCCCATGAAGTTCTGTACAAAAATGACTACTGTGAATTTACATTAAATCTCCCCCACCATCTAAGAAATTCTTTTCCATAGAACAGAGATATTCACACCAAGGAGTAAAAAGGATATAAAAGATAAAAATAAAAGAGGAAGCACATCAGAAAAAAACACACTTCTGCCTGAAAGAAGAATCAGATGTCCAGCCCCACAGCAGAAACTATTACATCTAATATTATGTCAGAAGATGTTTCCTAATTGTTCCTGATGACCTGTAATAACAGAGATGCAATAACCTCCCCACTCAAACTCTTCCAGTGCTGTACTTTTACCATGGTAGCACAATCTCTATTGCTGGAACTTTAGCCTTGTGCTGTCACAGGCAGAGAAACCATTCTCCCCATCTTCGCAGCAGCCCATACATACAGAAGGTTATAACAATGACTAAGCATATTGGAGCCATCTACCCCACCAAACACCATTTCACTCAATACATACTTATCAGTTATGTTATCTAGGATTGTTTGTTCAGTGTTGATACTGTTGTTCTGCATAATCTTGCTGATTTACTTCTTTCTCAAGGTACAGTCCTTGTGAATCAACATGGTAGGAAGGAAGCTGCTTTGGCCTTCCATGCAAGGAAGGTTTTTTTTTTCCCCCAGACATTCTGCAAGTTATATTCCTCTCTATTCACCCTGGAATATTACATCCCACAGCATGACACTATACTCATGAACTGGTTTGTGGCTCCCTGCAACTTTCAGACTTCTTTCTGAACAATCACTCCCTAGGAAGTTATTCCCCGGCCTTTATCATTAAAGCTGGTTACTCCCCAGAGTCACAAGTAAAACACGTCCCTTTGAACTATGGCCGTTCCCTTTATGATTATTTGCTCAACTGAATAAGATCACCTTGAGGTTTAGCCTTTTCTTTCATAGTGTCTTTCATCCTTACCAGCTTTCTACATAAATTGTTAGCATACTCAGTGCCATCATCTAAATCATTAACAGAAGTACAGAATAATTCTTGCAATGAAGGCACCCTGTGCTCCTCCCTTCCCTTCCAGCAGTGGACTGTTCCAAAATGCATTTCAGGCATTGCACAGCAATGTTCTGCAGAAAAATCACCCTAAGATTGGTGGGTGTGGGCAGGTGGTGTACACTTTTCTAGTTACCAGGAGGTACAGAGACATTCATTCGCGCATGTGAGATCTTTTGCATACTGCAGCAGCAGTACAGTCCCCCATGTTATCAGTAGCAACAGTATCCATTTTACTGGGAGAGAGGCAAAAAACACCAATGATGCTTTGGCCATCCCAGTGCCATCTGTTGATCCCTTTTGTCCTCTGACCTTTCCTTTCAGTCTTTCTTTCATTACAATTGTACATGAAAAATGAGCTCTTACAACCTCTTACACACCTGGGTGCTTTAATATCATTTTGTGCCTCGCTACTTTTGATTTTATTGCCACTACATGCTATTTTTTTATCCTTTTTCTTGGAAATCTGACCTACTTTCCACTCTGTAAAAAAAACACAACTTCTCTTTGAGAGCCATGGAGAACTGGCAATTTAGCTACACTGATCTTCCACAGCAATTCCTTAACTTTCCTCCTTACTGGAAGAGTTTGCACTTAATATCGTTTCTTTAAGGAGCTGCCAGCTCTCCTTAACACCTTTTTCCTTTACACTTGCCAAATTCTTACTACACTGCATAAGCTTGTAAAATGCAGAAGTCTATTTTATATTGCAAACAGGCTAATAGGATAGTTTTACATTCTCAGCATCACCATCCAGTGTAGTAAACTAATGTCACTGCGACGACACTACAGACCAGTTTTAGCAAAGATAAGCAGCTTTCAAGTAGTAAAGTACATATTAAGTGGAAGGAAGAGATTGGCTTAGGTACTGTCATCAGATGACTAAAACAAAATAAGGGCACTTTTTAAATGTATTATAGACTATTCTATTTTGTACAATAACAAGGAAAACCTTGGACAGGCTGTCAGAGTTGAAACATCTTGGACTGTTTTCTCTGAATAGCCTCTTTAAATAAATAATCTGTTTCCTAACTTTGCAGTCGGTATCTTTCCTGAAGATCACAAGTGCAGCTAGAAAGCCCATCACTCAGTGGAGCGCTCCATCATTTGTTACAGATATTCAAAGGCACAGCAGAATCAGGAGAAAGAGCCTCTAGATAATTGGAAATGGGCATCATCCTGTCAGAAAGTACTGTATGCTACCCTCTGCTTCACAGTTCTTCTGTGCTGCTAGGGCAGCCATTTACACTGAATCTTGACTCAGCTGGTCACTAAACAGGTATTCCTTATATCTTCGGTCTTCATTTCAAAACCTGAGACCCAGATTGCAGTGCTCCTGAGCACCCACTGAAATCAGCAACAGAGAATGTGCCTTGATCCTCTGAAATGCATTAGTCCGAGAAAGCGGGTCACTGAGTGCAGCCCCCAAATTAGCAAACACTCTCAAACACTTTCAACCACCAGCCTTCACTTCTGCTTTATAAAGCGGAGATATCACATCACTTCCTCAAAA
Source organism: Sterrhoptilus dennistouni (assembly GCA_013397095.1). Lineage (NCBI taxonomy): Eukaryota > Metazoa > Chordata > Aves > Passeriformes > Zosteropidae > Sterrhoptilus > Sterrhoptilus dennistouni. The sequence goes on from VWZU01001785.1 coordinate 130,050, forward strand.
ATGCTAACAATATATTTAACTCAGAAACTACAGTGCAAAAGCAGAATAACAATTCCCACAAGGAAATGACCAATTTTGTCTTCCAAGCAAAGTTTAAATAGCATACAGAAACAAAAACAGAAAAAAATTACAGGGCAACACTTGGAAAAGTATTTTGCATCCAGTCCTAAATTGAAGGCTGCCCAAACTGTGCACTCTGTAAGACAAATCTCCTTTGCAAGACAAAGCTCCACTTAGATAATAACAGATGTGGTATAAATCTCACTGCATTTGTCTTGAAAGCAAATTCCCTTCCTAAAACGAAACATTCACCCTAAAAAGTGCTCCTAATTGCATAAAAACTGTATACAGCACATTCACAGCAGGACCCAGTGACTGAACAAAAAGCCTGTTAACTATAATATTATAACTACAACACTAACTGTAGCATTACCTTTTTAGCACTCTTTATGACAGTAATTCTCCCTTAATATATTTTTGGTGTGTACAGTATTATATACATATAAATGCTGCAAGGAAGGAAGGGAAAACAATTTTGGCCATAAATTGTTTTACTCTATATCATTAAAACTGGCCATGAGAATATATGCTTGTGCTTATTGGAATACCATCAGTATGACTGACAGTGTATAGTGGATTTCATTTATCAGGTTTTCCTTATTGTTTCTGCAAACACTTTCCTCCTAATTGCATAACCTGTGTTACACATGTATATAGCAGGAATGAAAATAGATTTGGTATGAAAATGAGCCTGAAGTATCTCAGTGAAAGATGAACTGTCACCTCTTTCCAAATGGACAAAGGACTAGATGTATATAAAAAATCTTGAGCTCACAAGAAAAAATTACCACAGGAGGCAGATGTAATATTTTCAGGGGTGGGATTTTGGTTTTTGGGCAGCAAAGGAGGTTGCTTTGAAGTTAAATGCAATCAGGAACACGTTCCATCTAGCATTATTTAAATACTGAACAACTGCTCTGCGCTTCTTTCTCCTGTGTGATCAACCATTTCTGCTACAGCAATGCTCCATGAAAACCACTGGCAGCATGGTAATCTCTTGCAGTGTACCTGCAAGTGCTACTGATAAAAATGAAAATTAGAAATGTTAAAGATTTGAAGAGTTGAAACCCTTGATTGTCATAGAATAAGTGTATTAATATTTTAAATGTAATAATCTTAAATTGTAATGTAATAGTAAAAAGCCACCTCCGTAGTCCCCCTGGAGGGGGCAGTGAGGGGGGGGCTGCCTGGTCGCTGGAAGCCACCCGCAGGCCCCCCACCAACGCCGGAGTGAACTGTCCGCTGCCTTAAAAGAGCCTGCACCCCCCCCAGACCCCGGACCACCTTAAGAAAAACCTGCACAGACCCCGGAGCGGGCTCGCCCGTCGCTTCAGAGAAGCACCAACCCCCGCGAAATGCCAGCTGCCCGCGCCTTCTTCCCCCCCGCCG
>VWZU01001785.1:131767-198196 GCA_013397095.1 Sterrhoptilus dennistouni
ACGCCTGCTCCCCGAGCGCGGCCATCTCGCTGATACTTGTTGCGAAATTGCCATGAGGCTGCTGCAGTCCCTGCCCCACCGGGGCGACTCCGTAGAACATGTAGATTGGAAATCCCAAATGCATTCTGGGACCCTTTTTAACACCAAAAACCACCTATAAAGATAAATCTAAGTAAGATTTAAACCCACAAAAACCAGTACTAAGCTGTATATACCCTAGAGCATCAATAAAACTAATTAATCCAATTTTTGTAACTCGCTGTAACCTAAAATACCAAACAAATGGTGAGACCCCGAAGCAAACAAATAGAATTCAGAATTTCTTGGAGACTCCCGACGAGGGAAGAGTTCTCCAGCTTTGCAGGAACTGCCAGCTGCAAAGCTGACCAGAACCCTCCTCCTCAAGGGCGAACTGAGCGGAAGATCCCTTGAGCCACCATTGTAAGAGCTGATTAATAAAGGCATTTTAAGGAGAAAAATATTATCTCTGCCCGTTTTTAACACTACTGAGTTCCCACAATCACAGACATGTTATCAGCCACAATGAAAATTGGAGGGATTTGCTTGCAAACATATCTTTTAAAACATCACTGCTTTTAAAAGAGAAAACAAAGTAATACTTGCAGCAATATTTGAGTGGCAACTCTTCAATTGATGCAAGAATTCCCTTTCTCATAAGGTGTTCCTCAGAATGACCCTTCAGATCCAGTTATTGGCTTGTTTGTCATGAGTCAATTCAGCTTCCTCGGTGTTACCAAGTAATTCAGGCAAGTGAATCTTTGACTCTGAGGGCAAGTGGAACAGAACACCCCCTTGTCCCCAAAGTTAAACCCCTTTTCCAAAAACAGTGGGGATATCCAAACTGCTTCTGGTTGTAGTACACGTTCTTCTCCAGAGCTGTGCACAGACCATGCCTGGGAGACAACTAATCAGTACACAACAAAACTGTGCTTAGCATGCCAATATGGACATCTGTAGGACCTATTTATGCACTAATATCCTGTCCCTGTTTTATCTTGGAGTAAAACTGTAGTCTTCTGTGATTCATACAGTATTTGTTCCTTTCCCAAGTTTGTCACTAGCAGACTAGATGTAACCTCTGGCAGCCAGCAATGACTGAACTTCTGGCAGCCAGCAATGACTGCCTAGAGCAGAAAGAAAGGTAACAGCACCATGATGACCCCTTAGACACCACTTCTAATTTTTTTGGTAGAAAAATGAGGGACCAAGTTTTGTCAGCAGAAGGCAGTTAATGCAGCCAGGCACTCTTTAAGTATCCTGAATAGATGAACCTTAGAAGAACCTAAAGGGTACATTTAAAGACCTTCAAAAACCACTCATCTCCACAGAACCAGCTGCTAATCTTCTCCATGTGCTTTGACAACACAGTGAGAAACGAAACTCTATAAAAAACAAAATCTCAGATACTTTGTTATTTTATACTTAATCATAGCCCACTCTTAACAAAACCAATCAAAACCAATTTACTTCTACAGGAGTCAAATGTCCACACTCAGTCTGCTCAGATTCAAACAAGGAACTAAGCTCTAGAGCACCCAAAATCCCAAATCCAAACAGTAACTCCAACACTAATTCTGGCATTAGTCATCCCTAGAAAACACCATTTGCCTTCATGTAAGCTTTCTTTTAGTCCTGAAACCGTTGTGGCATCCAGCCTTAACTGTAATCCCATGCCCACACTCCCCTGAACTTTAGCCCCAGTCTCAACCCTACAACCCACATTAATGAGAGCCACTTGCTCCTTTCTCCTTCAGCCTTTCTTTGATACACATGGGGACTTCAGTATCCAGAGTTAAGTCTAACTCTGTGTTCTTCGTCTTTTCCCCTTTTAGGGAAATTTTTGGGGTATATTCCCAGTGCAAGGGGTCATCCTTCTCCCAGCCTTCACAAATGGCATGCAGTTATCTGTATTAACTCTAGTGGGGGATGGCTTTCTACCCAAGGCAAGCTCCAGAAGTGATGAGCAGGCATCGTGATTCGTTCATCTTCTTATGTTCAAAAAGGGTTGCTGTCCTTTTCTTGCTAAAAATGCCCTTGTGATTGGGCATTACCATCCTGTTTAAGAAATTTCATTTTTAAACTGAATTTAATGAAATTAAAGTTAATAAAAGATGAGACAGAAAGTTTGTAGCTTGAAGACAAGACACTATTCCCATACCTTAGACAGGAATTCTTAATAAAATCTCTTCTTAAGATTACTCATTTAACTCCCCTTGCCTCACAGGTCATCAGCACCAGTTCAGCCAGCACGTGGAACCAGTAAACTGGTGAACTGCCCATATGGTATTTCATCCAGTCAGTGGCAGTGGCATGACACTTAACAGATCAACAAAACACTTGCTCTTTAAAAAAACAACAGAAAAAAAATCCCTGAGATATCTCCAGGAATACGTCTTACCAAGCTTGCAGTAAGTGGATCATGAAAGTGGGAAGGCAGGAGATGCCTCCATGTATTAGTTTTTAAAAATTCCCTGTTGGTAAACTGATACGATATATTCCTTCCAACTTCCTTGGTGTTTTAAGTCATGCTCAGCTCTCCCTGTATTCATTACATTCAATGACATATTGTGTAGCGGCTTTTGACTGAGCCAGGAAAGCACTGCACTGCATGTTTTTAAAACCCAAAACTGCACATTTATGTCATATACCCTGTAGTTCATTGCTGGTTCCATCTGGAAGGCCCTTGCATACACAGATGTTATAGCCACATCTCTTCAAAGCACGTAAAATTCTTCTCTTCACAAATCATCATCTCATAATGGAGCAAGACCAACTCCTCACCCTAAGATCAAAGCAGAGGGCAAAGGGCTGGCATTGCCCACTGAAGGCTGTGTCCCAGTGTGGGAAACCATGGGGCCTCTCTCATCCCTCGGTGAGGGATGTGACTGTGAGGGGCATCCTATCCATATGACATCCGAGGCAATCGCTGCACACAGGAGTTGTCTCTCCCAAAGTAGGCTTGCTCTTCCTTTGCCTTTCCAATACTCCATTTCCAAATCACCAGATGTCACATATCCCACACTGCTGCTCCTAGGTAGCTGAAATCAGTCCTTCTTTGCCCATTAAAACTATGGGCACAGACACTACTCCACAAATAATTATTCAAAACCCTCCCATATCAGCAACCTTACTAATAGTCTATTTCAACTTTTGTCCCCTCTTCTTCATTAGTCTAAAACAAGTTTGATTTTAGTATGTACAATTCAGAAGGTGATCTTATGGCTCCAGAGGCGGGAAAAAACACCAAACTCCAAAACGCTCATGTTGCTTTGCAATTTTGTAAAAGCAAAAGTTTTCAGCTTAATTTGAAATCAACATGCCTGCAGAGAAGAGGAGAAAATGTCCATGGATTGTGTATTTCATTAAGCTTTTAGATTCTCCTTGATCATTAGGGTTCTTCACAAGAGTGTGACGAGGCAGAATTTGTTTCAGCAATTACAGCAATTGTCTTCCATTCTACTCTATAGATCAGATTATAAAAAAGGCATCCCCAAGCAGGTTCTTTTATTATCAAGTGAGGATCTTCAGCAACTGAATAATAACTACTATTCCTAATTACTCACTGGAAAAATGGCACAGCCAACCTTACAAGCAAGCACTGGCTTTTTCCCCCCTCTGTGGCAAGCAGCCTGGAAACATCTGTTCTTGTCTCTGCAAACATTCTCCTAAGTCATGGTTTTGTCAACAGAAACCAAAGCGAGTCATTGCAATGAGGTAAATATAACCATCCATAAATGCTGAAGTAAACACATATGGCCTCCTGCAGTCTGACTCAAACTAATGCAAGTCACACGTTCCATTTGTTGGTGTAAGCAACACCAAAATTAAGTCCATGCATTCATGAGTTTGCATATGGTGGTCAGTTTGCATATTTGGGATCAAAACAATCAAACCAAAGAAAAAAAAGTACTTGCTCTTCATTAATTATGAATTTTGGTACGATAAACAAATTCAGGTTGTACTAGAGAACCCATACTCTATAGACAGTTTCTGCTGAGAAGCTAATTTAGACACATTTAAATCCACTTTCCAGCTGACATAACTGGACTTTTTAATTTTGGATAAAATTATAAGACTATTGAAAGCCTTTCTTTATACACACTCCTCCTGGAGGAAAGGTTGAGGACCAGAAAGTTCCTTTTACAGATTGTAAGGAGTATCTGGCAAAAAAGCATTCCCCAATAACTTCTGGTACACATATATCACCATACTTTCAATCATTGGCATATATAGGAATGACAGGCAATGCCCATGAGAACTTTGGCTAGATCTTTTATTTACACAGGACCATTGTATTCCATGCTCTCCTTATCCAGGGACATACCTGCAGCAACCTTAGAGCTTCTGGGGAATACCAAGAGAGATTATAAGTATTACTTACCATCCCATTGCCTGTCCTCTTGGCTGCTGATCCAGATGTCTTGGTATGCAGCTAGATACCTCAGAAAAAATTCACCAAAATGAGCACAGAGTTGTCCAAACTGTCATGACAGCAATGTAGGAAGAGTCCTACACTTCCTTAAGGTCTCACCATCTTTCTTCTCGTGGACATAATAACAAAATGTATTCCAGAAGAGAGGTCACTACAGCTGTGATCAGGGATTACTCCCCTTCTTATAACTGCAAAGTGAAAGAAGTTATGGTACTAACCCTCTTTCAAACAATCACTGATAGAACAAAATCACAGTGGGGGAAAAAAGTTGTAACTCCTTCCTGTGCATAAAGATGGGAAGAAAAGTAAGGAAATAAGAATAATGAAGAAAAGAATTATTACAGCAGGAGTGCAGTTTAGGGGGAGGGACAGATAGTCTGAGGCCTATTAAGCCACAGAGATTCACTAACTTCTCTTTCATGAATGCTATGGACCACATAGAATTTGGCATTGATTCAACAAATAAGGTTGCAAGTGCATCTTCTCAAAGATTCACCTGTAAGTTTCTAGGCAGGGTACTTCACAGAGAGATGAGAGAAGTGCCTTGGAATGACTTCCAGCAGATAAATACATGAAAGCCTTTCTCTCGCCCCCTGGGCAGCTTCCCTTCTCATGGGGAATTGCACTGAAGCAGCCTGGCTTGACCACTTTGTCATTCAAGGAGCCATGTTTATCGTTGCTACATTTTCTGCAGTGCCTGAGCCACCAGCCAGTTTCAAAGGCACATGTAAGGGCCATCTCCTTTCAAAACATCATATTCATAGATTCCTACATTGGACAAAATTCAAAACTGCTAAGCTTCTGTTTGGTATTTCAGCTGCTGAAATCAGCAGCTCCAAGGGATTCAAGGCACTTCAGAACATTAGCTATGGCTGAGCAAGAGTTTTAAAACTGTATTGTCAGTTTAAGCTCCTCAAATAGGGGTTAAATGCTTCTGTTCACTAGCAGAGGTAAGCAAGGCAGGTGAAGGGGAGGCTTACCAATGGCTTAGTTTAAAAATATTACTTGAATGCAACGTTTTTATTCAGAGAAAAGTATATATAAGAAATGCCACTTTTTATATACTTCATATTTTATTGACAATTTTAGTTTGACCTCTTCCACTCAGGTGTTGCAATACAGAAATAAAATTATATACAGGCATGTGTAGCTTAAAATGTCAAAGCACTGACCAAAAACCACCAAAAATAAACAAGTGACTAAGTGGCAAACTATGACTGAGAGGGGAAATATTTGAAACATTTGAAAGGGTTTCTATCAGTCTTCCAAGTTCCCATGTAGCACCTAAAACTTGTTGCCTAATACCCCATTTCCCATGTGACAACATCCTGACACACAAAATATACTTCAAACTGTCATTTATCTAATTTGAAACAGGAGATTTGGGATTAATACAACAAACTGATGATCTCCAATATGTGCAAAACAACCCAAGGAAAAAAACATTTCACATTTTCTCTCCAATGCCAAGAAGCTGACGTCAAATGAAGCTGATAAAATTTTCTTGTGAAGTCTCCTAATTGTCTAAAAAACAAAAAATGGGTTTAAGATGATATTTAAATCAAACTACTGGAAGAAAAAGGCTATTAAAAATTAAAAGCACAAATACAGCTTTTAGCTTAGGAAGTTGACCATGGACAGTCAGATGTTAGGAGGATATTCTGTGGGAAATACTGCTCTGCACTTCCTCTGCTCTTTCTCTAAGCATATGCTGCTAGTCCAAGTCAGAATGCTCCCCAGCTAAATACTTTACTTTTTATGCTACTTTTCCTTTGAAAAGTCATTCAGAAAGAAAACTCCAGGTCAGCTGTAAATGACAGAATGACAAGCTGTCAACAAATCACATTTGCAGTATATGCTCAGCTGAAGAATTTGAATTCCCTGCTGGCTACTCCGCAATTCTTTCTAATTACATTAAGTGGATATTTACACATCAGGGAAAAAAAATTCCAAATTTCATATATTAATATTTCCACAGCTATCTATCAAAACATTAATGCATTTTCCTGATAGAAGTAGCTGCTTTCGTTCCTCATTCAATTGTCCCTCAAGAAGATCTAGGCTATAAAACTTTCTCAGGAGCTGAACAGCATACTTTCAGCATTTTATCTTCCAAGATTCCATGTTTGTGGTTATTGCCTGGTTTCAATCAAATTTTAAAAAATCCTAATTTATGAAAGCATGTTTTGACATTTATATGAAATAATGTTTGTTCATTTGCTTCTTACAAATTAATTTGAGCATATCTAGAATTAAATATTTGTCATAAGATAATTTCAACAATAATAAAGTCCTATTGCACACAGATAACATTACAGGACTTATCTGGAGTTCTCTGGAGCTCACAATTTCTGTAAAACAGCCTTACTTCACAAACCACCTGTAAGCAGACTGTTGCTTACATCACTCTTACTTATTTCTTCAAGGAGAGAAATTGAAACACTCCTCTGAGTATCAGCAAGTACCTCATCCAAAAAATTATCAGCTGCTTTTGCATTCTTAAACATTTAGACTTGTAATAGGAAGCAGTGTGGATTATGAAACATAAAGTATGTCACCATATCTTGTTATTGTAACAGTTCTAGGATAAGGTAAAATGTTAAAAACAACAAAAACCCCACAAATTGGAGTCCACACCACAGAGCTCACACATTCCTTTTCTGCCAAACAGAAAGCATTTGGTCATTATCCTTCAGGTGACACAGCATTTAGGGGGCTTTTCTCACTACTCTTGCTTCAGTTTTAATGTATTGTTACCATGGCATGAAACCAGAGGGATGGATCAGAGCCCGAATTCTCCCCACTCATGGTGCCCAAAAAGCCAGCACCAGCATTCTGGGCACAGACAAGCTGGAAGCTCAGCAAATGCACACAAGGACAGAGCGAGATTTGGGATTTAGATTCTCTTTTATCGAGTGCCCAGGGAAGGAGTGTGTGCCAGCCATGAGAATGAGACACCTGCAACCTTTCATTGAGGATTAAACTCCCAACAGCCAGGCACACACGGAATGGCAAAGGGGAACCTGACTGGAGGCTGCTGCAGTTCAGCCTGCTGGGATTTCCTAGGCGAAAAAGGAAAGAGGCTTCACTCTCTGCAAGGACCAGACACCAGTGAAATTGCCAGGCTGTACCCATACTCAGCACACACATCACACTTGACTGCATGCAACCAGCATGTTATTTTTACTTGCAAGTTATTAGAATCAGCACTTCCAAGCCCAGCTTTATTGGTGGGTGGGAGTTGTAGTTCCCAGCCATCACTGTTGGCCAGCACAGCACACATTCCCACAACACAATAACTTGTTTTGCATCTGTACAACTGCTTCTCTCACACTTGAAGTTTGTGCTGAACACCCTCAGCATCCAGCAGCCTGCAAAATAAAAGGGATTTTGAAACTGAAAAAAATAACCCTCTGTGACATGTCTAAAACCCTGCTGATTTTTTACTTAGAATAATCTTAACTCTAGGATGAATGTAAGTTTTTATAACCAAAAGTGACTGTCACTGCCAATATAAGATACATGTTACCAGAAGCACAAAGGGAAAAGCTGAAAAAAAATGAAAAAATGAGAGCTGCCCAGTTGACCACAAGGAGAGTAAAACGAGGGAGCTCTATCCAGTAGTCAGGGCATTTAAAGAACATGTAATGTGACATGGTGAAACACCAGCTTGGGAGGGTACACTCCTTTTAAAACTTCAAACATTAAACAAAAATAAAACTAGAGCTGGTTAGAGAAACTTAATAAAAGTCATGAGGTTTGGAAGAAACTGTCAATATTTCAAAATCATTTTCTTTCTCTAGGCTTTCTGGAAGAAAAGATCCAAGAAACTACCTTTTTATAGAATGTTTTTGGAAGAAAGTAACTTTACCTTGTAAATTGAAACTACTTTTTCTTTACATTAAAAGCTGTAAATGAAACAAATTATTTCAATCAACTTTTTATTTTTATTTTGGCTTTCAACTCTTCAAAATCAGATATGACATGAAAATTCTGTCTTCCACACATTTCCTAATCAAATCTCAGAAATCACTAGGGCAAAGGTTTGACTTTTTAATTCTTGCTGTTGACAATATAGCATGCCACCAATTCCTACTGCAGTCAATTACAATTATATTAGGAGGATACTAGAGAGCAAAATAAAACATTAAGAAGTTTGAAAATCTTAGGCTTAGTGCAGTCTTCATATCCTAAAGCATATGCAGAAATGGGTCCAAATGGATCCAATTCTTTAGTTATGTTATCATATATAATCTTTTCCTCCATAGCAACTCTATCTGATTTCTCAAATTTAAGATTTCTAGAGGTTTTAACATAGCAGATGAAAAAACCCAAAACCGTTCATGTAAAATGAATTTGTCACAAACTCCTTCAGACATAAAGCTCACATGAGGACTTGTAGAAATTCTTAGTCATTTGTAGAGTTCTGTCAGCAGAGAGTGACAGGAGTAAGTCAGTCTCTTTTAATAATTTTATATCGAGTCTGTGCTTACTGAGATGCTTCGGGGGCTTATAAACTTAAGCATTTTGGTCAAATTTTCAAAGTGGTTTTTAAATCCAGCCTTTAACACTAGAGGGAACAAGCCAAAACCAAAGCAATTGACTCTGGGTTTATTTTCCGCACAATCAATAAATAACCCTAACTTTCCCCTAGGCATCATCTCCAAAACAGCGAGATCATTTTGACTGAAAAATTCTAAATGGAAAATACTAATTGAAGCAGTTAAACTATGATAACCCACTGAAAGGAAAACATAATGGGAGACATTGGGCAACTTTAATTATAGATCCCACTATTGCCTCTGCAACAGTACAGTTTCTCTGGAACTCATGAAATACCAATATAGGCCTGATGACATTTAAACTTGACTGAAGGTCAATGACTGGTTAAACTGGTATGTTTCTGAGCCACTGTTAAATTATTCAGAATTATTTTAGGAAAGCTGCATAAAAAGTGCAAGAGTGCAGTTTCAGCTTCATCTAAATGCACACACTGAGAAAGGAAAAGGAAATGGGGAAACAGTCAGTTGCAATTGCCTTGAAAGGGGAAAAAATAATATCATGTGTACCCTCAACTTACAATTAATATAGCAGAAGAGAAAACTGCAAGAGAGTTCTTGTTTTTACTACTTATTTCCCCAAACCCTTTACTCCATGAGCAAGCATGAAAGGAAAAGAAGAGGAATGGAACACTATTTCAGTAAAGAATGTAATTATTTTTGTTTCTGTTTATTGACACCAGTGAGAGGAGGTTGGCAGGAGTAAATAATTAACAATAATCGATAAGGCCTTACTTTTGCTGCAGGACAGCTGTTTACTCCTTCCTGTATATATGTTGCTGAATGTGTGTCTGTGAGGCTAAACGGAGTTTCCTTGAGCCACCAGCAAGCCTTCAGAAACAGTAGAATGAACAGGAAAGCGTGCAGTGGCCACGTGTGCTCAAAGTAAGGAGCACTCATTACATCGGAGAGCTGTGAATGATACATACAGTGTAAAAACTTGAATGTTACACCCCTCATCCTCTTCTCTTTCTCTTCTAAGCATGATGAATTAAATGTTGACAATACATCAGCAGCACTGGCAAGTGTCCTGTGACTTTCCTTGGTCATGGTCAGGAGCTGTGTGTTCACAGCATGACGCTTCCACGGCTTCCCCACAACCCACGGCAGCACCTTCCCTTCCCAAGGCTCGGATCAGCCAACAATTTGCTATCAATTATTCACAACAAGTGGTGCCAAGATACATGGTTACTATACAAAGAAGAATTTTCGCTAGAGAGTAAAATAATACCTGGATTTGTAGCTGTGACACGCAGTCAGTGGTGAGGAGTGCACAGTCTCTGAACATCCTCTCCCATGGAGGTTTCATTCTTGCAGAATGAATTTACATAGTGTAGGTCACAAGGAAAAAATAAAACAGGGTGGCAAAAATGTTTACTTAGCATAGATCTACCAGAGTTAATTGCTAGATAGAAGAGAACTTTCCACGCTGTGGTCAGAGAAACACTGCAAACCAGTTGCATCAATATAAGATGCTATGACCCCATCAGCCATTCACCACTCTCCATCTATTGGAGGCAACCACCATTGAAATGGAGCTGGTGGAGGGCACTTGTGAACACTCATCTGTTTCAGTGCTAAGCCAGCCCTCATGGTTTTGAAAAAGTCCACACTGACACAAACTATGATGAATTAGCTTCTGAGCTGAACCAAAGGAGGAATACCCACATGATCCATGTTGAAGGCCTTGCTGTGGAAAAGGTGAGTCCAGCTACAACATCTTAACAAAAGGTTGTTAGCATTGTGCTAGGTAAGAACATTATCTATATATCTATATATCTATATATAGATAGATATAAAAAAGGACCTTCCATACTTTTAAGTTCAAATATAAACATAAAAGCAGGCAAATGGATTAAGATATCTGAGGGAATGTCTGAAGAGAAAACTACTCCCACTATTTTGAAGATATAATGCAACCTTCAAAATATTTTAAATCAAGAGCAAAATCTTGCAAGGATTAGTATAATAATGACCATACGTCTCACATTAACTCTTGCTGAAGAGGAATGGACTTGTGCACACACAGGAGCCCCCAGATAGAACTATCACAATCAGAACAAAAAGCTTATCCATGGAAAAAAAAAAAAAAAAGAAAGAACCTAAACAAAAAAACCCCCACCTGCTGCCATAAGAGTTAATAGAAAGGATTCAAAATGGAATGGGATGGGATGGGATGGGATGGGATGGGGACAGATTTGTAGCCAATGGAGTGAATGGGAGAAATGATGCTCATATGCAATCTCTTTCACTGGAAGTTACCACAGCACTGACATCTGATGGAGGCTGAGCAGGTAAGCCAGAAGGAAGATTACTGTCTGTCCTGCTGTTCTGTTTTGAATTCTGCTGCTAGCCACCTTTGAAAGAGGACACTCAACCAGGCTAAACAGATCTTAGGCATGATACATGATGACCACTCAAATATTACATATTGCCATATCACATCTACTGCAGTACTGAACTACCAGACTCCCAGGTATATGCATGTAAATCACTCTTCTGTGCTGTGAAACATCACTTCCATACACTTAAGACGGTTCCTTTATTACCAGATGCTTCAAAAGGCCTTTTTGTACATGAGCACCTGAGTTACCTCCGAATGTGGCTAAAGACATGAAAACATAGGAAAGTGCTGGATCTGAACTCTGACTGCTCAAGCATATAAAAAGGCCTCAGATGCTGTGATCTGAGCCTATGTCAATTCTGGAAGAAGTGACAAACTAATTACTCTTCTAAACAAAAACAGACTGGGAAAGGCAAGAATCAAAGGACATGACAGTCTACTGCATGTCAAAAATACGAAAAATGAAGAAAATTGTAAACAAAACAGCCAATCTGATACTGTCAAATAACGGTTTCAGAAATCAGAAACAAGGGACTGTTAAAAACCTGTGCTACTAGACTGAATAAGTTTCCAAAAAAATAGTCTCACAGCATATGTCCAAAGAAGTAGGATAAGTTGAATTTCCCTTTAAAAAACCCCAACAAATCCACAGAAATCAAAGGTCAGGACCAGCAAAGACCAGCAAAAACTGCATTTGCACTCCACCTACTCATAACACGGTCAGCTAAGGGCATGATTAGATAAGAAAGCAATAACATATTTAAACAAAAAAAAATATTCATCAGACTTAAGATTTCACATATTTTATCCAACAGTAAAACACGTTCTTTAAATAAGGAACAGAGCCCTAGGAATAGATAGTCCTTTCCTGCCTTTAAGCGTTGTTTCTCTTCAATGTTATTATTCAGCATTTTTAAAAAGTGCTGCAAACCCAGTAAATAAATAGCCAATGTAGGTTTGATGAAAGACTGGCTCAGAAGACTGCTTTTGGCCTGAACAGAAAGATATGCTTTCATCCTGTTTTGACTATACTCATACGTTTACCTAACATAATTGGATGTAGTTAATATTGCAGGAGCCTTCAAGCAGTGCATATTTCCCTCATTAGTGGGTTTAAAGCCTTAATGATATCTCCTGTGCTGCAGAAAAGCCCAATATAGGTTTCAAAAGTGATTGGCAAGTTTCAACAGGAGAAAAAACTGGGGGAAGGGAAGGCAAAAACTAATACGACTGATCTTGTTCTCTTCAGTTATTTAGAAAAATAAATCTTGCAGAATGATAAACAAGAAAACAGAGGTGAGGATAAACATGCCAAAACAGATAATTTCAAAAGCTGACCTCGCAGTATCTCAAAGAAATATGTGAAAGGAATATAACTGGGTAAAAAGGGGGAGTGACCCTTCACATACATTAATACACATACCTAGTCCTACACAAACTCCTCACGGCACAAACAGGTGCATAAGCACTGCATATTGTCAAATCAGCATCTTCATACACCTGCTGCAAAATCACCTTTTGGTAGTTTCATTATGCAGTATTTCTCACCCCTCTCCCCTCTCCCACACCCCCTTTTAAATCTCAATTAGTTTGCCAGGGAAGCCTTGAATTTAGGAAACAGAATGTCATAATATACCAATAACTAAGCACATGCAAAGGGTTTGGGGTTTTGTTGTTTGTTTGTTTTGTTGGTTTTTTTTTTTTGACAAATTTTGACCATTTTCCTTGAACAGAAATGTCATAGGCTGATTTAGCTTCAAAAGAAGCATAATTATGTACAGCTGTATTCAGTATTTCTTGACTGCCTTGAACAAGCAGTGAAAGAGAGATTTGCACACATTATCAGCCACTATCATTAGTGCTGTAAAGTACGTAATCCATCTGGTGTTGTGGTATCTACCTAGGAGCAGGTATTGAACTACGGGTGGCTGCAGCATAAAGAGAGGGTTAAAAATTAACAAAAAAAAAGCACAGCAACTAAGTTGTTTCTTGATACTGGATTGTCCTTGCATTTGTGTTTTTCCATGGTTCTGCAAAGCACTTTTATGAGTATAGGCATGGAGAGCGGAGAATTAAAAACGTAAATTTCATCATGTGGTTTTGCAGTCTTCACAGGGGAAGAGGTAGCAGGATACCATGGTGATGGCAGCACTGCGGCCCATTAATAAACCAGAGAAAGACTCAAAGACAGATTCAAATATTTAGACCCACACTGAAAAATAACTCATTTCATAATAACTCCTGTGAAATATAAGAGGACTGTGCATCTCAACATCAGCTGTGGTCTCAATGTGCTGACTCATCATTTCTTCATAGTGGGGCAAGCAAAGAGGAAACTTGTTTTTAAGTCTTCTAGCCTCCTTACAGTCAACTGCATTGCTTTTATATTGCCAAGGTTTATGGCCCATAGCATTTGAAAACAGTCAACTCATGCCTGGAAAAGAGAAAAAGTGTAAAGTTTTTATTTTGTATCTCATCTGTGGGTAACTGATCTATTTCCACCATCACTGCCAGCCCTTCACACAGGAGGAATCAGGCAGTTTTATTTGCAATCTTACCTGGAAATGTGAAAAATATTAGTGTTTGTTTACTCAATTAGATATTCATAACTATCAAGAAAACAAATTCATATGACCTACCTGGACAACAGTATGTTAGCCAGTTAAAATAGCAGCCTCACTGGAAGTGTGGCTTTCTCCAAACCCAGCTACAGCCTGGCACTCACTGTTGGGAAATAGGCTGAGAGCTTCTTCTAGCCACAACAACATAGGAAACCTTCTTCAAACAGCAAACTACCTAAGTCACCACTCAAAGGAAATACATTGTCAATTAGAAGGTATCGTCAAGTCAGTCAACGGGACCATCCTCAAATTAATTTGACTTAACTACAGTTGGTGTTTAAAGATTGACTGCTTGTAAGCTGTTTTGTGGCACTCCAGCCTACTGTTATTTATATCCTTCTAAACTTTCACAAGTCTTTATTGAATACTCAAATGTTTGACAAGGGACTGTGTTCACCCTCTTTTCCCTGAGAGGCAAAGAAAAAACAAAGTCTCCCATTTAAAGGAATATCCCAATTCTGGACAGAATAAACAGTGGTGTAAATACACAGTCATAGCCCACTGAATTAAATGAGAATTAAGAATACACACTAACGTAAGGAAATGCTGACATCTTTTTATGAATTATGAAACCATGGTTTCTTTGCCCCCACTGAGATTCCCCAAACCACACTGTCATCCTCCTCTGCCTCTGCTTTCCCCTTTCCCTCTCCCTGTGGCAGGATGGAGAGGGGAATTGGAGACAGGAAAGGTAAAGATCACAGGTTGAGTGAGAGTAATTTACTGGAAACACCACTGAGATGAGAAAATTAACAGTCACAACAACAATACCAGTGAGAGGGTACAAGAAAAGAAAGGATTCACATGGAAACATGTTGGGAAAGATGCGACAGGAAGACTTATGAATATGATTGTCTAGTAAGAAATACTAGAGATGTAAAACCTGTAAGTGAAATAGAAATGAAAGCCAGCCTTGAGATGTAGGCATGCTAGGCAGGAAGACGGTGATTAGCTGAGACAGGTTGAAGGACAGAAACAAAAGGACTCAGGAATGTAGCCTCTCTCCACCCTGCCAAGGCATCAAGGAGAAAGCAGATAAGAAAGTAGTCTTTCTTTAGAGTTTAGACTATAGAATGATACAGTAATATAGTAGTTCTTATAGGCTGCATGCAAAGTTTGTAGGTTTTGTATTTTTCGCCAGTTGGTCACTGAAAATTAGAATATTTAAGAGAAAAAGAGATATAATGTATTGTGACAAGGTACTCACTCTCTTACCTCGCTTCTGCCTCTTAGCTCCTCTTCCTCTCTCTCTCTTGCTCTTGCTTTTTACCTCTCTTACTCTCTCTTACCTCACTTCTACCTCTTAGCTTTCTTCTATCTCTCTTGCCCTTACCTCTCTTATGCTTTAACTCTTTCTATCTCCTTCTCTCCTTTTGGGGATTTGCTTCAGCCAAGGCTGGTGGCTGAAAGCAGGCCCTCTTTACCCATGACCCTTGCAATAAAACCACCTGTTTCTAGAATATCTAAGGTATGCAGAGTTCCTTGTCCTTGCTATCCATGGATACTACTACAGAAACACTCTGAAAATAAGCAATATTGGATGGCTCCTTCCACCATGTTTACTTGACCAGAAGGAACCCCTTCTCCCAAGAAGAGAGTCCCTTTCCCCCACCCCTGGCAATGATGTGTCATAGAATAACCTTGGGGTCCTGGCCATGCCCCTTCCCAGGTACTCAAAAAATGTATCCCAGTCCTGGCCCAAACCAGGACAAGTTGTCATCAGAAGCAGGTGCCATATGTTCCAAAGGTAAAGACAAATGAGTTCTCCCACTTCACAGGACACAGGTTTCACTTGGTTTCCTGTTCTGAATTAGAATCGCAAATAAAAATTACAAACTTGAGATGATGACCCTCAAATACACTCAATTAAATCTGACAATACTAACTTTTCTATTTTAGCTTTTCTTAATACTTCAAAATAGAAACTTACTTAAAAGAGAGGGAAAAAAGAGCTTTTCATGAAACCTTTAAATCTGCATTTCTGAAGCTTCTTTTAAGAACAAACAAAAAAATCCTCCCACCACAACCATTTGAAATAACAGATAAACCAAACCCCAACCCACTGCCATCAGCCCTGAAGCACTCATATTCACTAATGATACTCTTCAGCTGGAAATTCTCAACATACTCTTCTACATTTATTAAGGTGGCTAAGCACTTCTTAAATGCTTTGCCCTTGTGAACAAAGGAATTCTGCAACAAGGTCAAAAACTGAGCTCAGAGCTCCTAAATCCTGACCTAGAGCCCTAATCACAAAACCCAACCCCTTCTTACTGGGATTCAGAGGATCAGATGGCTCACAGAATATAGTCTTTCTTTAAGGGTAACTGGAGCCAAAGTCTAATTAATTTTACTATCAATAGCAGTGATCATTTGACAACATTAGTTTTGTGCTATTAGCTTCAGCATATGGGGAATAAGGGACAATTTGTTGTGCATGCATAAAAAGACTTACACAGTGCAAAAGAAATGACCCTCTCAATATTTATTATTTTAATTTTCAAGTGTCTACGGCAAGCATATGCACTGCTACTTTAAAACATTTAAACAAAACTGAATTTAATTGCTCAGAAAAATTAACTTGCAAGCTCTCAAAGCAACAAGGGGAAAGAAACAAGGAAATTCTGGATTAAAAGCTATTTTATGAGGTATAGAAGGCAGCAAAATAGTTACATATATATTGACCAAGCTAGAAAGGTATTCTAGTATGTCTAGAAGACTGCCATGAAGACATATGTGGGAAAGAAAGCAGATGTTAGTGTTATTTACCCTTAGTGCTCCTGAACCATCAGGTCAAAACAAGGATAAGAGCCCTTGCTCAGCTTCCTGGCACTGGAAAATCACTCAGGCATCTGAGCTCACGTGGCTGTACGACAACACCCACAAAAATGCAGTCAAACAAAATAATATTAAACAGGTAAGTGCTATACAGGCAAATTCATTCCCTGCTAAAATGATTCCCTTACTATACTGATGCTGTACCAGACAAGATTTCAAACCAGCTATGATCTAGAAGTTGTATAAAACGGGTAGGCAAAAAAAAGTGAATCTTAATAAATTCACTGCTTGGACACTTTTTCACTTATCCTCCTAAGGCACAGAATGATTTTTGGAAGCACTGAATATTCTCAGCTCAGTGAGACCAAGGCTTACTGTACAAGTAGCAGGATTGATGCTTGGATTTGTCCTACAAAGTCAGGGAGCAAAGGAAGAACATTGCAGCTCTGTATCACAAACAACTGGGTGTTGTGGCACAGCCTGCCATCAGGCACGATGGCTTTACTGCATCAGGAACTGAAATGCCACCGTAGCATTCACAAAGATGCATATTTTGTGAAGTTTCCACAATAAGATATGGCATAATTGATGTCTATAGCACTCTAGAGGATGGAATAGAGACTTAGCCTCTCCTCAATTCACAAGATCCCAAATCAATGTATGTGCATCTGTAGGCATCCATAACTATATACATATATATATTCAAGCTCATGTGCAGATGTAGCAACTAATCATAGGACGTGTTTGCTCCAGAGGTGTTATGCCAGTCATCTTCCATGTCCTATATGAACCAAACAAAAACCAAGATGAAACAGGAAGAAGGAGCGGAAAAATGAAAAAAAAGTCTAAACAGAATGAAGCAGTGAAAAAAATTAAAGCACATTCCTTCTCTCTGCAGCCACAAAATCCAGCATGTCTTCAAAACTAAATATCATAATCAAACTACTTGCACACACCAGATCATCACTTGAGTACAAAGCCATCCCACTGAATGGTCATTTTAAAGCGTGGAAAAATGAAGACCTCATATAGCTATATAGATGTTTGTCATGTTTTCTCATTTGTTTGAATCATTTTCCAAGTACTGACTTATCTCTGTCATACTGTGTCACTGGTGCTCCAAACTGTGTGCCCATGCAAATGTAAGCTTCCAGCAAAGTCCATTCATCATCTATTTACAAACTGAGTTCATTGCACTTTACAACAACAATTTCTAAGTAAACAAAGAAATTCACATGAAAGGATGATGATGGCATTGACACAACTGGAAATAATACTAGGAAGTTTAACTTGAAGAAAAGAAACATTTCTAAACCAAACAACCAAAGGGTACAGGGTCAAGGCAGCATGCATATGTGTATTTTGGCAACAGTATAGAACTTGTCATTCCTTAACTATTTTTACATTACATGCTTCCAAGTAAGTACATTGGTGGGTTCATTTTTCAAAATAAAAACTGTATTTATGAGAGAGACAAAATAAACAGCCCAGCACATAAGCTGGATAAGGCTCTGGGTTTGGATACACAACTGAATTACCACTGTTTACTGAAAGTCAGCATGTGAGTGGGGCTGATGCCTGTTCTGTAAAAGTCAAGGCAGAAGGCAGTAAGAAAGATCTTGCACAGGGCATGCAAGTGATCCTTTACTTGCAAAAGGTAAAGAACATAAATGCACACCAGCCAGTTCCTGAGCTGAACTTTTTGAAGCCAGTTGTTACATCCCAGTCCTGCTCTGGAGATACACAATTGTTATCAGTCAGTGTAGAGTCATCTAAAGTTAATATGTTGACTTCTGCTGACTGAGGGCCTGACCCAGAATTCACAGAATTACAGGATGGCTGAGTTTAGAAGGGACCTCTGGAGGGCACCTTGTATCAAATTTAGATAGATCTTTTGATATAGTAATATACAGTTTTCTTTCCCCTAGCAAGAGAGCAGGAGGAACAGCCAGTTCAGGGATATGTCAGGCATCCTGGAGCACAACTGAACAAAATGCAGAAAATAGGTTCCTTCTTACCTGGTGGATGTATTTTATTTGTTTAATGCTCTAGGTAAGCCTGAAGCTTTATAGGTGTACCAAAATAAAGATGATGATGATGAAACAGCATACTGTAGCAGACAAATTCTACATGTGAAAAGAATAATCAAATCTTATGTGGATCAACTCAAAGATGAAGAGAGAATAGACAAGCAAAAAGAAAAGAAGCTCAAGCAACTCACTTTTCCTTCAAAAGGGATACAAGGATTCTGTATCACACTATATTCCTGATACTTTTTTATTCTTATTTTTACCACTTTATTATTATTTGCTGTTAATCCATTATTATTTGTACCACTGTAGCAGCAAAGTTTCTGATGAGAAAACAGTAATGTTTTCTTACAGTGACTGGAATTGGTGTAGTTTTTTGAATTTAAAAATGTCACTCTCTTCCAGCTTGTTGGCAGGTAGATTCAAGTCTGAATTTGGTCTGAATCAACCACTAGTTTCCACCTGTGATAGCCCCATGAATCCTGGCAGAACACAGAATCCAATGGCCTGGCAAACCTTGACTAGCCAGTACTTACCTTTGCCTTAGGGCTCACTGAATCCACATTTCTAGGATATATTTTTACAGCCATGCAAATTATTTGAATTATGTACCAGGTAATGTTTCTCTTCACATTGTCCCAACTTAACATTCTGCTCCTACATTTTTAAAAGTACACTTTAATGATTCTCAAGTACTAATTGAAAAACAAATTTTCAATGCAGAAATGAAAAACAATCTGAAAACAGATTATGTATCATTATCCCACCTTGAAGAATGCAGCAAACTTCAAAATCCTATCTCACTTGCAACACAGTAATGAAGTTAGAAATGTGTGGGAGTTTGAGACAAGTTCGGGTTGTTTGGCGATGTTTCCAGTAAGCTCAATTTCAAGTGGTTTGTTCTTTGTACCCCCCTCCTGTTATCTAATGTTGGTTTCTTCTCTCTATCCATTATATGTCAATCATATTTTATATAACCTCTGGTCCTGCCAGTCATTCTGGTGCCTCACCCCATGCCTGGAATGTTCCAGGAGAGGCTTCAGGTGATTGGTCAGGGTCCAGGGGTCCCCCTCCCAGTTCTACCTTATTTGTTGTTTCTTATGATTGTCACCCCCTGAGCCACTCCCTGGTTTGTTCCCATTGGTTACATGTTCTACCCTGCCCTGAGATTCCCCCCCCGGCTTTATAAGTTGCTGCACCCAGTGCTTCGGGGTCTCTCCTGAGGCACCACCCTGGGAGCAGGTCCCCTGAAATAAACCTAGTTTGGTTGCCCTTCAAGAGAGTCCTGTCTCTTGTCTATTCCATGCCATCGCTGCGATCCTGCTCTGAGCACCAAGAGCCCCAGTGTTGCCGCAGTGTCAGGGCTGGCCGTGGCAAGCAGCACGAAGAGGCACTGCGACAGAAATGGTCTTAGTGCTCTTAAAAGGAAGCTTCTATTCAAGAGACAACACAATTGTGAGGGAAAAGGCGTCATTTACTCTAGCACAGTCCTGCCTAAAAGCTGGCTGAGATTTCCATGGTTAACCTAAATTAAAATTAATTCCATATTTTTGGCGGAAGTTATAAAAAGTAATTTTCCTATTTTCTTCTTCAACTGTAATTAAAAACATGGGGAAAAAAGGCTTCATATGCCCCAAGTATGAAGGTATATTACAGCAGACATTTTTGGTTTTGACGGGCTCTAATGATTATGTTAATTGAGACCTAATTAAATGGGAAGGCAGATTGTCATTATTGCCTTCCTATGATTATACAGTTACCAATACATATACCCTGTGCCTATAAGGCATTAACAGCCTGTGTGCTGGACTTGGTTGCTTGTTCTAAAAGGAAGTGAACCTTAATGCAGATTTGATCTGCAGTCACCATACACTTCTTTTGCAAGAATTGTTAACCAGTAATTCAGAAACAAGAGAAGATGGTGGGGGAATATAAAAGACTTTTTACAGCAATCTTCAAAAGATAGCCATAGTAAAGATGTGAAATATACAGTATCAAAGGGAAACATGAAATGAAGAGTAGTTTAGCTTGTGTTCACATGTAAGATCTACTTTGTCTATATGATGAGTGAGCAGACAGGTTCAATATGTGAGAAGTGCACAAATGGTCTAGGTCTTTCAGGATGCAGGGACAGGACACAAGATCCTTCCAAAAGAATCCTCTCAGCAGATTAAAACCACTCTCATTCCATAAAGGCTTTCAGATGACTTCCCAGAAGGGAGTCCACAAGTGCACAATCCCAGATTAAGGTCATCCTGCTGACAAGCACTCAAAGGCATGACATCACATTACAGACAGCTTTAATAAAAGCTATCAGAATTCACTGAATCATCCTCTTACTGGCTTCTACCAATATATCCACTGTTTTCAGCCCTTCACAAGTTTGATTTCCCATTGTCCCAATCAAATATGTATATATTCTCCAATTAATTGAAAAAGCAGCAAAATAAACATGGAATATCAACTTTTTCTTTACTTAGCTTTTAGAATTAGTCCCGCACATCCTGAAAATCAGTGACAATCTGTTAATATACAGTTGCTACAACCGCTACAGATCAAATAATCTCTATTTGAGGCATTCTAGGTGAGATAACTCACAGTTCACTCCGGTGGATGAAGTATAAATCTTGATTTTGGAAATGCACATGGGCAGGTCAGAAAAGAAAAGCACAATTGTGTTTTCCTAAGACCTGTTCAAACCCAATGGTCTTGCCTGCTTTCCCATCCTCTCAGCCTAAAAGGCTGATACTCTTAAACTAAAAAAAAAGGCTTTGGGTTGAAATAATAAGCATGTGCCATGTTTGGGCTGGAGTATATTAACCTAGCTTTGTGAACAGCACTGACTCCAAAGTCAGTTCTATAACTACTCTTTATTGGGGAAGAAATTCATAAAATAAACAGGGGGATCTTTTTAGCATTTTAAATTCTCCACTAGCAAATAGAAACCTTCAGTTGAAGTAGAGGAGCTTGCTTTGACTAATTTTAAAATATACAAACGGAAGCAGCCCTATTAAAATCTTAAAATTACATTTATTCAGTCAATGTGATAAGAAAGAATTCTATTACTTGGAAAGTGCTTTTCTCACGCTCACCTTTCAATCATTATTTGCATACAACCCAAATCACATCTGAATAAATTCCACTGGCCTTCCTTATGTATCATGCAGCATTATTTATATTCATGTAAAATTACTAGTGTACAGGGTAACCAAATACTTCCCCAAGAGAGCTGATGCAAATTAAAGAGGAGAGAGCTTCTAGCGTGAAAACTCCAGAGGAGAAAAGATTCCCAGGTTAGATGTGGAAAGACCCAGAAACAGAAGGCTGCTTATCTGCAGTGAGTGAAAAGCAATGGCTGGAAGAGGGGAGAACAAAGTGAAAATTGAGGAACAATCAAAGATTGTGGCTATTTGAAAAGACCATAGAACAAGCAGATAAGAGCATATAAGATGAAGAAAATTCATTTGATTTTGATTCATGGGCACTAAGCAAGACAGAAATAACATCCCTGCATGGGGAGAAACTGCTAATTTTGCTAAAGAGAGGGCTAGGAGTTAAATTTTCTCATCTGTCATAGGCTTTCTGGTTAGTGGCAGAGATGGCACTCCATCTGTGTCTCAGTTCCTCATCAATAAAGCAGGATGTTGTACAGAAAAGCCACAAATTATTCAGGGGACAGTCAAGTGATAAGGGTAAGATGTGAACCTGCAGAGACAGTTCTACCTAACAGATCCTTAATGAAGAACAAGAAAAGGAGAGAGGGAGAGAGCAACTATAGCGACATAACCTACCTGAATTTTAGAGAGGAACACAGATGTCACAGACAGACCACGACAGGTGGACATGCAACCACAAGAGACAGAAACCTCTGAACACAAAAAGACTGGAGAGGAAGAAAAATTTCACCAATGGAAAAGCGTGACAATACAGATAAAGATGTAGCCAAATGACCAGGCTGACTAAAGTTAAGAGCAGAACAAATGTCTGTGTGTCCCCTCAAAGGAAAGCTTTTTAATTTCAGGGAAGAGCTATTTGATCACCAGCTACTTCTTGGTGTAGTGGGTACAGTCTACTACCACCAAATATAAAGAAGAAAAGCATGGGAAAGTTATAGACAGGAAGAAATAGGATTCCTGCTTGGGGTGGAAGAAGGGAAGGGATGGAAAATTTCTTCAAGTATAGAGAAAACGGGAGAAAGCCCCTTGTCATATATAACAATTTCAGCCTAAGAAGTCTAAAAATAGATTCTTCCTTTCAAGTGTGAGGTATGAGCAGAATGGTGGGCAGCTGGTACCAATA
Organism: Sterrhoptilus dennistouni; assembly: GCA_013397095.1. Lineage (NCBI taxonomy): Eukaryota > Metazoa > Chordata > Aves > Passeriformes > Zosteropidae > Sterrhoptilus > Sterrhoptilus dennistouni. The sequence goes on from VWZU01001785.1 coordinate 154,852, forward strand.
GTTATTAAGGTACAGGCAGTCTCAAGATGAAACTCAAGTAGTGAAAGAAGCAAGCAAAGGTGACAAGCAGTCTGCAAACAGACTGACTAGTTGCAGAGAGGATCAGAGGGACAGAGGAGCCAGACAGCTGATCAGAGAAAAAATGTTTCCCAAAGGGCACAAACAACCCTCCTGAACACGCGTGAGTTTGTTTGAGCAGGTTTGAGCATACAAAGTCTCAGAGGGAAGCAGGGAATGGATGGGACTGAGGCAGCATGCTGTGACAGTATTTCCTTGTAACTGCTCAGCAACTGCGGGAGCTCTGGCCATTCACCCTCATTATTTTTCTAACCACCTCCTGAAAATGAGCTTTCCAAGGTGAGTGTAACCAAGAGCATATGTATAAATTCTTGCTAACTCCAACTTCCTTCTTTGCTATTTATTATTTTCAGGTATGACTAATATAAAATAGCTGTGGGAGGCATGTCCTTGTCCCTCCCATGCAGACTGCTCCTGCCCTGTGAGATCTAAAAGCACAAAACAGACTATGTGTGGGAGAAAGCAAATAATACCATCTCCATATTACAGATTGAGAACTGAGGAAGAGAACTAGTAAGTGATTTTTCCGAGATTTCACAGGAAGTCAGTGGCAAAACCGGATATTGAACCCTCTCTTCAACATCCATCTGGTGCTTCAGTCACTCCCTTTCATCCTCAGAGTGTTCTGGTAACAAGAGTCTTGACTGAATGTATATATTGAGTGTATATAGCTTAGTCTTATTGAACCATGTTGCAACCTTGCCTCTCTATCTCCAGCTTCCTTGTAGCCACTTTTGGCCTGAGCTCAAATTAGCAGTGCTACCAATTCCATCCACAAAGCCAATTTTTATATGTACTTACAGTTCTATTGGTGAAGTTACTAAAATCTGTCACTAAGATTTGTTTGATCATCTCTGGTGAGGAGACTACCACAAACATCTGGCGACCAATATAATACCTAGAATGAAATAAAGAATAACTTTAGCAGATGGTGAACACAGAGAACATTCTCCTTCCCTAAAATATCTCTTTTTGCTTGAATATACATGCAGATCAAATATCACAGAAAATGTATTCCCTTAGGTAAAGCAGTATCTTTCCCCAGCTCTCCCAACTGTTAAATTAAGACACATGGTCATGGAATTTAAAGAAAACAGCTTAAAATCTTTTCTGATTAATCAATACTCAGCCAACACTTTAACATAAAGGTTTACACACTCTATGCTCACTCTGAATTCTGTGCAAAGTGATGTAGTATCAATAAACGAAACTACAGAGGAGTAAAACATTAGAAACAAAGTGAAGTAATCATGAAAAACTTGCAAAATTGAATTTCCTGCCATGAGCCACATGAAATGTCTTTTCATGGCTAAGCCCTGCCTCTAATGCATCTTTCCAGAAATCCCCCCAGTGTGACTGCAGTAAAGCACACTTCCACCACTTCTATTAGCACTAGAACCAAGTGCATCTCAGGCTCTGCGTTTCCATGGACAAACTTTACATTACACTAATACGAAGGGGGGTAAAAAAGGGGGAAAAAGTTTTACCAAATCTAAGGGAATTAGTAAAAGTTCAGAAGAATAGGCGACTGGGGTGTCTCTGCCTGTACACCCTTTATCTCCCTGCTCCTATTTTAATATGACCTGGTGGAGCTAGGATCTGCCCTTCTGGGTCCTCACACCATTGTGGATGCTGCAGAGGCACTGGGACTCATCCCAACCCTACAACTTCTAGGGGTGCAGAGCTCCCTTCTCTGGCACCATTTCTTCCAAAGCCACAGGCACTCTGTTTGGCTGCTCTGCTGGTGGAGGAAGAAGCACAACCAGCAAGTAGAGGTTACCTTTGTTAATGGCTGGACCAGAAAATCTATTCAGGCAGCACTGTCTTTTTCCACCAGGAGAGAGGAAGAAGAGGTTGGAGGCAGGCACAGGAGGGCCAGGCAGCTCATAGCAGAACACAAGAGCAATACCAGAGATGCTGCAATACCACAGTAATATCCATGCCTAAACATTTTGGTATGCTATAGCTCAGTATCGATATATTGCTTATCACCTGTCTACACTGCAGCAACTGAATAGACAAGCGACCCTGGGCTGAATTAAATATAGTAACTAGGGGTTCCCATGGCAGTGAAGCTGCAGCAGCCTAATTTCTTCAAGGGCCAACAAATCAGACACTTATCTTGATTCCAAAACAAGGTTTCACAGCCCAATTTGACCTCTCTATCACTGAAACTTGTAACAAATGGTGAAGAACAGTGTTCTTCAGGAAGGAAGACATCATCTTTTCCTTTCTCATGGGTTTCCAGAGGGAACTTTTATTTCCCAAATGCAACTCACAGGCTCTACTGGAACATTAGATATGGGTGGCATGGTCTATAAAGGTAAATCTTTTTCACCCCTCCCAGTTTGCTCAACCACGGCACAAGTAGCTGCCTATGATGGTCAAACTTTTATTCAGAATCCTCATAGGTGCATAAAAAAGAGCTGATGCCTCAAATTAAAGAGTGCTTTGATCACACACTTTAGCAGAAGAGGATAATGCCCCACATGCAACTTCTGCAAGTACTTTGTAAAGTTTTTCTGGCATCAGAGAGGGAACACAAGCTCTCAAGGCAAAGGCGTGCTGCTCTGAACCTATCCAGAATGACCAGCCACAAATACTGATCTCTCATGCTCACACCTCACTTTTCTTTTCCTCCCTCCAAGTTTAGCAAGTTCCTGGTCACATTTATTGGTCAGTGACTGATGGTCCTGCAACAAACAGCTTTTCACAGGGACCAACTTCCTGACACCAGATTCCAAATCTAAATTAGAAGCTAGTTATGTCAGCCCAGACAGCTTAACTCTGACCAGCAAGGGGCACCGCATGATACACCAGGGAAAAAGGAATGTTTGTGTAAGAGCACAAACATTTCTAGATTATTTCAGATCCGAGAAATTGCAAAGCTCCAGCTCCTGTCCACTGGAATAACATGACAGTACTCACAGCAGGAGTCTTTATGTCACAGTGCACTTTGTGCTTGAAAGCATTCAGGACAAAAAATTTGGAACAGGAGTATCTCCTGTTCCTCAAGCTGCTTTTATGAGAAAGTGACTCAGAAGTCAAGCTTATGCAAACAAATCTATTCATCATCCTCCAACTCAGACCAATCACCTGAACTCTCAGTTCTGTTTCCATAGCTAAGCTCTTTCTTTTTATTTACTCTTCTCTAACTTTTTAGCTAGAGGCACCCACTTGTGCTTTCTTTATGCAGTTATAAATTAGGGAAGAGAAGGAGAAGAAGGTGGGAAAAAATCCTCTACTAATAAATAGAAAAACAGGGTCACAGAGTATTGAACAATCCCATAACTAATAAACAGAAAATGCCGGGGGGAAAAAACCAAAACCAACAAACTACTTGAATTGATTTTTAAGCAAAGGTCTGCCTTTCTTTAAGGAATGTCTGCTATAAAGCACACACATTATTCTCAAACAGCAAAAGCTCTCTTCCTGACTCTTTTCCATTCTCCTCCATTCTGTATACAATCTTTTAAATCTTTTCTAGGACACAAGAAGATGAGGCTGTGTATGGACATACTTTGGAAGTCAAAATCCATAAGCGAAATGCATTACTTCCACGGTCTTTCCCTGAAGTTAAGGAAAAAGGACAAGTAGAACTAAACACGAAACAAGATCACCTGAGCTATTTCATTCAGCAAGCACAAGTCTGGAACCTGTAAAGCTGCCAGAAAGATGTTTAACTGAGTTTTAATATATTTTAAATCCTTTGCAGGATCAAGGCCTCAGTCACAAAACAAGAGGCTATCTCCCAACTAGGTGTTTTGGTTTTTTTTCACTTGTTTTGAAATAGCAAGTAAAAGATAAAATCCTCCTAAACAATATTTATTCTTCCCATATTCAACCCTGCCATGTAACTTCATTTTGATTCTGTATTACTGGATGAGGATATCACTAGTCTCATATAGACTTAGATTTATTATTGAACAAAACCTGATATTATTGTCAGATTTCAATAAGAGATTGAGAAAAACAAAAGCCTCTGGGCAAGTACATTGCAAATGGATTCATGAATAATTTAGGACAGTACTTTTTATTAACTTTTCCTAGTTAATCTTTCCACAGGGCTCATTCACACACAGAAGTCCTACCTTCAGCTACTGTACCTTTACACTGTTTGACCCAACACTTCACAGTATTTTCATCTAGGGCTTTCAGGGTGTAGAGCAAATACTTGGGAATACCTAGCCCACTCCTGCAGAGTAGAAAGAATTCATGCACGTAGCATGACGCTCTTGGGGCAATGCAACTCTGTCCACATGGAAATCAGTTGTAACACCGCCACACCAGCAAAAAATAAATTTTATGACCCACACAAGGAGACGAATTTTCCTGTGTAGATGAGGTATCAGTTAATTAAGTTAAGCTGTTGGGGCATTTTCTATTTTATTTCAGTTTAAACTGCAGTCCTCCAGAACAGCAAAAGAAATTCACATTTTAGACCCGTAGCTTTAGCTCCATTGCAAGGTGAAAGACCTGGTATCAGTACATCAACAGTGTGAACTTCCTCCAGCAGATGAAAACGTGGATGAGGAGCCATTGTCCTAAGCAGGCTGCCGGTGCAAATGCCAGCAGCCTTGTGCCACATCATCCTCAGGATGGCCAGTCAGAAGGGCTTTCACCAGCCTTCAGTAGAGGGCATGGGTCTATTCCCAGAATCTGTGAAAAAAGCAAAGATTGCCAAAGGGCTTGCAGTTCAAGGAGGTGGTTCTGTCACAGGGTGCTTAACAAACGAAGCCAAACTTCATCAGAAGTGTTTCAATAACTGAAGAGGCTACAAACACCCACCACACCCAGCTGCAACAGTTTCATTCCAAAGAGCAGAAAAGCACCTCTCTTAAGACAATTAATGAGAAAGACAGAGATGACTACTTTGTGTTCAGAGTTCACCCAGGATGTTGCTATCTTCTTTACAATAATTTAGTCATTCTCTAAACACATCTTTCCTTATCCACAAGAATAAACAGCAATCCAGCAATGATATCTGCAGGTTTGCTCATGCACCACTGTTGCTTCTGCAGAGATGTGGCCTAGGTGTCTCAACCCCACACCTACTGCCTGCCATGGCCACAGAAGGTAATCCATGGAGGTAAGAGATGCCTGCCAAGCCCAACTCTGAACTGAACTAGGAGTGATGAGACAAGGGGCACACTGGACTGCCCAGTCTCTCCTGAAACACGTCAGCCCATCATCTTCCTTCCCAATGTTTGATAGGGATCTCCCCAAAATGCAGATTTCTGTTCTCAGATAACACAGAGGATTAATCAGCTACTTTTAATTTGAAAGACCAATTTAGCATTAGCCTTTCCACACTCACAAGATCATCCTGGCCACACTGCATGCTCATCTGCTGCTGACAGCATCTCCCAGCTCCTGAGCCATGGCCGTGCTCTCTGAGCAAAGCTCAAAGCAACATTGCCTTATTGCACAGGAAGAGGTGAAGAGCACATACAGTACCTTATGGCAAAAGGCCATATGTTTCTGTGTAACGTCCATGTGGGAAACACCTTCAACCCCTTCACCTTGTTTACAGTGCTGCTGTCAATTTACAGAAGACTTTGAACTTCCTATCTATTATTAGCCCCATGTATTACAACCACATAAATCATAAAGCATATATATGCTGTTAGGCAATAAGCAAGGCTTTGTTTTCTGTGCTGTGGTCTGGTTAAGTACACAAATATCATCTGTAGACCCATATGAAAATGGAATATTTTATTATTGCTATTTTCTTCAGGGAAGAGCAAAGGAAAAAAAAGGCAGCAGGGGGAGAAGGAGAGGTGTACAAAGACACAGGGATACAGTGGGAAAAGGCTGATTCTCTTAGGCAACTTTCCCTTAAAAGAAGTTCCTCTATGGCTCTGCCTCTTTTGTTTAGAGACACCGTTTCATTGCAGGCAGAGAAATGTAAAAACAAATAGCACAGTGCTTGTTTAAAATAGGCCTGAAGCTCAGCTTTACTTACTTAATTATTTCAGAGGTCAGCAAATTGATTTGTCATAGCACTGTCCCCTTTCAGCAGTCAAAGGCGATTCAGATGTGGTAGGACTAAGCAATACATAATGAACAGCTGCAAAACCCAAACACAATCTGTACAAAAAGGGTTAATTTGGGCTGAGAGGAAAGGAAAGGAGCAGGACAAATTTGTCAAGTATCACAGGTATTATTTGTGTTTTATTAGAAGCTGAAGGTCTCCAAGAATTCCATATCCTAATCTGACAAGAGATACTCATATGTAGAAATCTCATTCTAAGCCTGTGTAACCTATAACTTAAATAACCTGAAGTGACAGTGGAAGAAACAAATAACACCTTCCATGTTCCATCTGAGGGACTGGGGGACAGTCAGGTATAGAGATGGGAATTGCCAGCAATCACCTTTTTTTTTTTTTTTCTGTTGACACCCTGTGAGAACAGAATTTCTCAGCTGCTATGTACACCTGGAACTAACTCCTGTGCCACTTGTTCTGCATCCAAGGCCATGACTCTAGTTGGTAAGGTGCTTGCCTGGACTATTTTTATAAAGCACTCACAAGTTGAATATCTCCAGATTAGAGAACCATGAAACACCAATTAACACTTAAGAGAAGAAAAACAAACAAACAAAAAAAACCCACCCCAAAACCACAACACCCTAGAAAAAGGTGAAATTACTGCACATGAAAATGAAGCCCCGATAGCACTGAGAAGCCTCAGGCACAGAGAAGAGTTTCAAAGCACAGCTGTGCCAAAACATACACCCTCACACACCTCATCCAGAGACTAATCCAATATATTGGGTAAATTCATGAAAAAAACAGGCATGGCCACACACATTTCTGTGTAAGAATAAATTATTCCTCATTTCCTTTTTCAATGAACTAAATTTCTTTTCATGTTGTGAAAGCTTTAAAATAAGCACATAGGACTATTAATTTAATTCCTGGGTACATTAAAAATATCATGTAACAAAAAATGCTTGCTCACACATACTTCCTGTTCTGCTCTGTACAGTTATGCACTCAACTCTTTGTTCACACACCTACGATTAAAAATGCTATCTTCTACATACCAAGAACCTCTGCGCAATCTCAAACTTGCACCTTGCCGGAAGGCCTCTGCCTTAGGGAAGTATCATGCTTAAGGAAGTATGAAAAAAAGGAAGAAAACTCTGGGATTGTTTATCTTCACCCCACTACTAAAAGCACAGCTATTTTTAAAGGAGCCCCTCCCTCATCAGGTGCAGTGAGAGACTTGTGGTACTAAAGTAATATATTTAATGTTGACAATGAAGAGAAGGAGGCCTGATTGAGGCCACTACAGTGTACAAAGTTGGTAGAGTCTTTCAAGTAAACTTATACCAGAGTGCAATGATATCTCTTTCTGAGCATCTCTAACCCCAGGGTTTAGCAACTTGAGGGTGTCACACACTTTTACTAATTCCTTCCCCCTTCTAAGTGAGCAGTGCAAGAGACACAGCCTCTATATGGCTGTGTTAATTCATTCATGGAATGAAGTAGATGACATTTACCCACATATAAGAAATGACAGAGATTAAATTAGGCTCACGAAGTGCCATGAAGAGGAAAAAAAAAAACCAAACAAACAAAAAACCCCACCACTGAATTATGCAAGCATATTCAGCAATCTGCATCCATCAGGCTTTTGGAGGCAATTTGACTCCAGGCCTAAGTGCAAGTACAAAAATTCAAGACTGTGTTCATGGGCTGGGGAGAGAAGCATCAAAAGGGATGAGTGGGATAACAATTGTTTCTTTTTTCTGTTCAGGTGGGCTGCAGCAGGAGCTGGGTTCCAGGGCAGCACAGAGCCACCGGGTTGTGGGCTGTGCTCCTCCACAGTTGGGGAGCTGTCACTTCCCAGTGCTGGCAGGGGTTATTTTTATCCTGCCAACTGGGCTAAGATGATTACCACTGCCGCTCCACATGCTTGCATCATACTGCTAGCGCTGATTAGCTATATCAGTATTCCACTTCATTAATGCCAAATTAAAGCTGCAGATAGGGTACTGCTCTTACAGGATGATACTGGAAATGAGAAGTACTGTGATATTAAAAGGAAACCAGTCACTCCTCCTGCATGTGTGGTACTATTGTGATCAGGTGACACTGGAAGTCCTCATAGCTCTTCACCTCAGTAGGAGTGCCAGAACCATGTTCCTAAATCTTTTCCCATGGTGCTTCCCATTAAGTTGGACTGTATTAGTCTGTGTTTTGTTACTCGTGTTTAGACTGTGGTATTTTCACCAGAGCTTGTTTTGTCTGCGCTTGCTAAAGCGCGCTATGCCTGACTGACCTCATGTGACGGTGCAGCAGGCATTTCCTGTGGGTTTCAGCATATTTCTGTGCCTGGCCTTTCTGGGGGTTTTTGAGATGCAGCATGAGAACAGTTTCATCTCTTGCTCTCTGCACCTAATTGACTACTAAAGTACTCCTTTGCCATAACCTGAGGGAAAAACCATCAGGTTACTTTTTCCAGAACACTGGATTATGATTTCAAGGGAAGGCTACCTCTGGAAGATAGCAAACTTTCTGTGTCTCCAAACTTTACTTGCTACTGTGAGCACAGTGATCATTTGTATGGATTTTTATGAGCCTATTATTTATATTCAACAGTGCTACCTATTTTTACAGTGGAATGAAAAGAAAAATCTTATAAGATGGCTGAGGAGGCTAAGCAGACAACATTATTGGTCTAAACAACAGTAACCTTTTTTCGATCTTCCCCCCACCCCCCGCCCCACATAAGGAAGGGAGAGGGATCTGCTGAATGCTTATCCTGGTTTCTAGTTAGGAGCTCTAAGCAGCTTCCTTTGACAGAAAGGTAAGCAATTTCTGGGAAAAAAACAGGCAGCATTGTCCTGGCAAGGCTAAAGCCATTTCATACAAGATAAATGGAGACAAAGCAGCACACTTGCAGAAGATGAGGGATACAACTGTGATACTACATCGAATAATATGGCTGAAACGTGGAGGAGAGGAATGCAGTGCAGGGCTGCTTTCTAGCAAAGTGTGGGGGACCTATCTGAACATGTGTCCATGAGGCCAAGGAGGATCCTCAGTGTCCCAGAAAACAGGGGAGCACACATGTGTCACAGTGAAGGATCCAAGAAAAATCTGGGGACAGAAGACAAAAGGAGGAGAGCATATGTGCAATCATATGGAGAAAACAAAACAGGAAGGCGGTCAAAGGATTTAAATATAATTTGTGATACTACAACATCACAAGCTACAGCAGGCGATAAAGCAGGTTGACTATAATAAAAACACAGGTGTAATAAAGTTTATAGTCACACACCCATCACCAAACTTCATATAAGCAAACATTCCAGGGTGACAAAACCCATGTGATCTGACTGCTGCCTCTCATAAAGGCTTTCTGACCATGATAAAATTGAGGTTTGTTTCATTTTTTTCCCCCCTGAGACCTGAAATAATGGTACACAGAAAAGCCATCCATAATTCTGCCTTTCTGCAAGCTTCATCTCATGTATGCTTTACTTATTGTGGCCAGAACTCAAGTGTGGCTGGAGTTCTCCATTTCTCCAGCTTTGTTAAGCCATTTTAGCCCTGGAGGAAAGAAAAGGCTTTCAGAACACACCGAGTATCCCTATCTGCTGAAAAGACATGTCCTCATACGTATCTTCAAAAGCAGCATTCAGAACAAAGACATTCAGAATCAGTAGGCTGTTTCTGTTTGTTTTAATTCTGCATTTTATCTTTCATTTATTTATAGGCAAGACATCTCATCTGTCTCCTGTAAATAGGATCAGCAGTGGTGGATGAAACAATATTTTATTTTTGAATATATCTGAAATAAACATGTACATAATTTTCTTTCAGTCTACTCCTTGTTACTGGCATTTTGATCTTAAATCAGTGAGAGAGTTACATTATATTGTATACCAGCCCTCTTAATACCTTTGCTCTGCTTATGTTAATGCAGATGCATGCATTTCTGAAATAATACCGTCTTGATATTAGAATATTTTAATTCTTCAGTAATAGATAGGACTCAATAAACTAGGGAGGTTTTTTGCACCATAAACATAGCATGATGGAATGAGTAAGCCAAATTGAATTTCATGTAGCTACACATGCAATAGGCCATCTTGTAGAATACGAAGTGACACTTTGACTTGGTTATGGTTACTAGCCTGAAAATATCTGAAGTTTAAGCAAGTGAAAGGAGGGTTTCATAAGTGGGACGCCACGAGCAACTCATTCATTTGGTTTGTGTGCAGTAAAGACACAGATCCCAGACAACAATGGACAGCCTTACTCAGGGAAGGAAAGGCTTGTCAGACTGGCCATGAGGGGGACAGTCACTGGGACTCGCTTATCTTGCACTATTTGCCTAAAAAAATATACCTAAAAAAAGGAAAAAAAAGATAGTAACCACCTACTGAGCTCTTGGGAATATACTTTTTATGCTACAGCATACAAAATGCACACAGGAAAGATTAATTTTTTACCTATAGCAGCATGTACTTTTTCTATACATTCTTAAGATAAAAACACACACAAACCCATTTATTTTGTTAATGCATTATTAAATGTACACTAATAAAATTAATTTCCCAATGCTTGATGCATTTATCATGAAACCACTAGCAGAATTCTTTACAATAAAAATGCTAGCAGTACACATGACCAATCTAAATTATCTAGGGAAATGGCTAATATCTGACCACGCAGAAACATTAGAAAGCAGGGCTTTGTTACAAGATGGAAGGAGAAAAATAGATGTATTTTCTTACAGAAAAATTGCAATGATAAAATTATTTTTAATAGTACAATGCAACAGCTCCAGGAAATTTTCCTGAATCAATTCAATATGCGTTGTGCAGGACTTTAAAAACCCATTAAAAATAACCATGATAAATTTCCTAACCTCTTTCAGTGCACCACACAGAAGACAAAGGAAACTGCAATTCAACAGAGATAGAAATGAAAGAAAAGAACAGAAAAACCTGATGGCATGTGTATCAGCAGTAACATACTCACTAACAACAATGAGCAAATCTGTACCACAAAGGACAAGAGAAGCAGGAGTGATGTGTACAGCTGACAATGGCACTCCAAAGTAATACTTCCAGGAAAATCTGCTGTTACAAATGGACAACGCACTGCTGAGAGGTAGTTGAGTCACAGCTTTCATTACATGGCAAATTATTTCAGCCTGAGAATGAATGCACCAAATCCCAGGGTGTATATGGCTCTGGTACGGCAACTATGGGGATTACATCTTGCAAACAACTAATATGCTCACCTGGTTTAAATTATTAAACCTCACTGAAATCCATGCAGGTTCAGGGATTTTTTTCCCCATATTTAATGTGTAGTCATAAGACAAAGGTCATGTTTCAAACTGTAATACTAGTGAGAGCACTGCCGAGTTGACCTATTTTCCATTTACCATGTTCTACGTATTATCACTTGTAACAAATACATTTCCTTTGCTTCTCCCTTCTTTGTGGTGGGAGAAAGGGGGCAATTGCATAACAAATGGCATATGCATCACTTTATCATGAAACAACCCAAATCCCTGGGGATGAAATAGTACATGTAGCCCTCTCCTCCACAGCCATCTCACCTTCATTGGTGAGTCCTGTTCACCCGTCCCTTCTACTGACCCCCAGCCATGTGTGTGAGCTCTCTTCACAGCTGCATTAAACAGCTGTCCCAGGCCCATATCTGGCTGCCTGGAGACATGAGTGAGATGTAGACTCAAGAATTTCTCCTCTGTGCCTCAGTCATAGCTGCTTGGATGGAGACCACAAGATTCCTATGGACCTGCCTCATTTTTGAGTCCAGGTTACCATTCTGCCTTGCTATGCTACTACCCAAACCCTCTGGGTCTCTGGAGTCTGCTAGAGCATTTTTCTAGAGCCCTTGCCTCCAAACAGTTCAATGTACATGAAACACCAGCAGTCATGATTATGATTTCTGAGAACACTTCTAAAAAAACCAGCATTTCTAATTGCTCAAAGTTTACTTAGAAAAGGGAGGGAAAACAGTACATTTGAAGACAGACCAATGTAAAACCTCATATTCCTCCTAAATATGAATGTATTAGGCCAATTTCAAGCAACTTGATCCTCATGCGATGACAGATGTATAGCAGAGATACAACTCCCTGAATCTATTCATTACCCCTATAAACAAAGCAGAAAAAAATACAAGCACAACTGTAGGATGAACCATCATTGAAGTAAATATATTGATCTATCAAAAATGATTGAAGACTGACAATAAAAGGGTTATAAATTCTTAGAAGAAAGAGAAAGCAAAAAATACCACAAAACCAACCCACTGAAAAACTCCCACCTACATTCACAGGGAAAAATAGACTGGAACAATAAAACACAATGGCAGTGCCTGTACATCTTTGATAGCTGCCCCTCCCAAAAGCTGCAACAATCCTGCTATAAACCAAGCAAATGAAAATGTAAATGCATGAGCAATTGTCTGGGGGATTCATATGCTTCATGTCCTGTAGGCAAAGAAGGAAGGTAGGAAAGAATGAGAACGCACCACTTTTAATATCTGCAATTATTGATTAAGCTCTTCTCATTTGGAGCCTTTTAAATTTAGGAGAGACCTGCCAGTATATAGGCAATGCTGCCTGCATGGCACAGTCAGCGCTGCCAGCAATACCCCTCGTCCCCTGACCTCAGTTTTACCTGCTGCTTTCACTTCTCTGGCAGCACGGCCAGCCTATGGATTTCAGAGGTGCCAGCCTCTGAAAGTGTGCATACAGCTGCCTGCAGAAATCCAATATCCAAAATGGCAAGCCCATAAGAGGCAAAAGATTGGGAAATATACTGAATGCAATGCCCAGAGCAGTCCTGTGAGTAGGTATAAACACAGTGGTGTATCAAAGGGGTCTGCTCCAAGGCTTACAAATTGTATAGCTGTTTAAATATTTCGCTAAGGAAATGAAGAGGATGAAAATGAGGGTAGCTTCACAAACATCTGTTCCTCACTACTGATGAAAATCCAGTTGTATTAGTTACAGGACAAAAGAAAATAAAATGCCACTAAACAGGAGAAAATATAGGTCTGTCATATGACTAAGTTCAGGTAATTCAAATATTAATATTTCCCTTTTTTAATATACTTATCTATTTCAAAAGTAAAATTTTATATTATTTTAATAGAATTTAATATTTAAAAACTAATGTCTTTCTGTGTGATGTTACATTACAATCTGACCTACTTCAACATTTGTCTCTGTACTGTACTTGGAGACCTAGTTTCTCTTTCTCCTGCCCCAAACAGCCTATTTCCTACTGGTCTAAATGGACAGTTGGTGAACATATAAAATTGTTAGGGTGCTTTGGTAACATTTTACTTTGGCCCTTCACACAGAGTATTTCATAAGATGTTCCATACAATAAAAGGTCCAGAAGAACCAAGATCCTCTCATAATGTCACTTTGAAAGACTCTGCAGCAATTCCCAGTGTCCTTGCCAAGATCTTTTTTCAATAAAATAGATTCCAACATTGACAGAAAAGCCTAGATTATTGTTGAGGGATAAAATGTCTGCTGCTAGGCCTTCCAGAGTCAGAACATGGCTCCCAACTCACTCCTTTTTCTGTAAACTACTATAAGAGGTCTGGGTATGTCTTCAAATTTGCTGTACAAACCCTAACTTTATTTGGTAGGTAGGTACCATCATCCAAAAGTTGAAGTTATATAACATGACACAGACCTAAACATTGGGTCAAGATCTTCAAATAGTCATGATTCCATGACTGTAATGTAGCTACACTGAAGTAATCAACAGCTTGAAGGCCCAGACCATTATTTTCAGCTTTGTTTGCATGGGGCAGAAAAACAATTCTGGGACAAGACATGATCTGAATCTTAATAAAGTTAGACTAGAAAAAACTCCTATGGGAGTATACCCCAATAATTTTTCCCTGATGCAGTGTCTGTCATTGCAGAGCTTCTGTGTCTCTGCATGGGAGGTTTACTGTCATAACTACAGCTTTTTAATTATATTTGCAGAATTTTATCAATATGCCTAAAACATGTCTTTCTTAAAGACCAGCCTTCAGGTTTAGCCACTAAATTTACTGGAGGGAAAGAAAGCTTCAAAATCCCTAGGGTAAAGGTGGCTCAGCCCATCCCCTGTTCCCCAAGATAGGAAAAAAAGATGAACATAGTAACAGCTGAAAACAGCTTCTTTCTCTGCAGTGGGGTATACCTTTGCCTATTGCCTGATGAAATCATACCCAGTTCACTGCCAGCAGAAGGTCTGACATAAAGCAGACTCTCCAGGGAAAGAAAAAAGGTAGTCAATCAGAGAAAAAGGGGTAATTTTAGGATGGTGCCAAACCAACAAAGAAAAAGGAGATATTTTGTTCCCCTTTCTACTAATAAAACTTAGTAGACTAAAATTGATCCCCAGACTAATAAAGCAGAGGGAAAAACTAAAATCTAAATATGACGAAACAATAAAAAAGTAATGAAGAGATTTATGGAATTACATAAAAACCTTGGAATGATGTTAAAATTATCAAGTCATGTTACTGTTTTTAACTCAACATAGATAAGAAAAACAGGGGGGAATAAAAATTAGAGCATGGAGGAAAGATAGCATAGAGCTAAAGAGGATGGAGAGATGTAAGAGAATTAAAAACCCAGAGCAAATATTTAGATGGGGAAGGGAAGTATGAAAGAGCATAAACACAGAGCCTACAATCAAGGTCATGGATGGAAAAAACCAAAACCAGAACAAACCCCAACAAAGTGGTGGCACCAACTGAACAATGACATTGAAGGCAGCACTTGATAGGAGACATCTCTGTAGATACCTGGAAAAGTGCAGTCATCCTCATAAAGGAAAATACTGCTATTTTTAAAAAACTAATTCATAGACATCCCAAATCCATTCTTGTGCAATGCTTTGTCCTAAGGGGCAGAGGCCCCTGAGGTCCTGTCTAAGGGCCCCACCATGGGCAGAGTGGGTCTAACCAGCACCTGCATCCTGGGGCTCCTAGCTAGCGGCATGAGAAAGGGCCAAAGTCATGGATGCTGCAGCCTGTGCTAGGCTTGCAGACAACAGGCTGCTGATCTGCAGTTTCCTCTCTGCATCCTTCTCCGGACCCAGTATGGGATCTGTGGAAACAGGAAATTCCTTTCGCTCAGTACTTCTCAAAACACAGTAACAAAACTGTCAGAAGTTGCTTTTGGATTTTGTTGGGCTGCCAGAAAGAAGAGGAAACTGGCATTAGGGAGTCACCTGTAGAGGCAGTAATTTGATGCACCTGTGAAGTGACCAAGGCATGCTGGAGAAGTTCCTGAGCATTAAAATTTATCTACATCAAAGGCTGCCAAGAAAGGGGACACACACACACACATTGGGAGGCACGATGCTTTTTCCTCTCTCTACATAGAGTGAGGGGAAATTATTCATGAAATGCATTAAAAAATTATCATGCACGACACTGGGAATACCAGTTCATAATCAGATACATAGCGAGTGAAGTCAGAGACCATTAATAGCTACTGAACATTGCATATTGCATGTATCTACTTTAGGTTTGCATCAATACTTCTGGAGCACTGCAGGAAAATCTAATTAAAGCATTTAATATGCACAGCAAAATCAACAACACTGCTGTTTTCCCATGCTTTCTAGGAGGATTGAAATAATGCCTCAGATTTTTCAGCCTTTTAAAAGCTCTCCACCTACTTCTTTCCAAATGGTGTAAAGAGTTGGGGGGGGGGGGAATTACAAGGTGGACTTTATGGCTTGTTAAAAAGTTTAATGAATACAGGCTCCAGTAGATAATAAAGACAGTAGAGCAGTGTGAAATTGAGTCTAAGGAACTAGGTTTTGTAACTCAGAATATTTCCTTCCCCTTCCTTGAATGAGGATGACACATTGTGGTATGCAGGTGTAATATGATAAGAAGAAGCAATATGTTCACCAGTTTCATTCCCTTTAAAACTATCATTTTAACCATTAATTAGCTAGGAAGCAGGCAGCAGAGATCAAAGATCACCTGTGCTATATATTAGCTGTAAAACACTCCTCAGACAGTATGTTTTCAAAAGAAGCTACACTTTTCAAATAATCCTAGGACGGAGCTCACAAGGACTATGCTTCAACAGCTAAATGCTCCACAGTACCAGCATGCAAGGAACCAAAAAGAAACACTTCTGCAGGGGGAAATGGAAGTGAAACCTTCTCCTATCCAAGGCTGATATACACACACAGAAGCAGACCAAGATTTAGTCAGGTTCCTCAGATGCTTAGATATGGTACAAGGGCCTGCTCCTGCTTCCATTGTCAGTCTTAGCAGCTGACACAGTTTTGGCCAATCTCACAGAGCTGTGAGACCATGCCTGGCCAAATCTGTCAGTGAAGCCAAACCAACCAGGAGATTTTCCTTTAAAAAAAGAGTAATTTGCTGGAGCTGTGATCACAGCAGTTTGCACATGCAGTGAGTGCAGAAACAAGCATCAGGAACATGGTGCAGGTGACAGGCACTGTCCTTTGTTGCCTTGCCAAGAGCACATAAAATGTTGTCTGTCTCATACAGTTGGATTTCACACTCTCTTTCCAGAGGTGTAAAAGATTACATCAGATCTTTGACTTACATTGGCTTAAACAGCTGCAGTAGAGCCATGGAAGAAACAAACTTGGGAAAAAACACAATAGTGAGCACATGCCCGCAGCTCAGCCACCCCAGGGCAATGTCTGGAGCCTCGGAGAGGAGTGGGAGAGCTTTGCGCACAGAAAAGATTACCACTTGCACTAAAGGTTTCCATCCAAATGGCTTTGCCTGCACTGAGGGCTGGAACTGTGATATTGCAGTGGGCATTTGAATTCTGTCTGTGAATACACAGAACACAAACACCCCTGGACCTTACTGGGGCAGCCAGAGGCTACAGTAGCAAATCAAGAACCATCACAGAGTACACCAGCTCAAGTTGCATGGTTCTTATGGGAGGTCACAGTCCACACAGCAGATTTGTCTGTGGCTATGCGCTGCTCATTAATAAATACCTTTGACATTACTAGTACACTAGGTATCAATTTGCAATGTTCCAGAGACTATGAACATTTGTAACATGCCAAAATTAAACTAGTTAACTAATTTCCCATAAATTTTGCCAATAAACTGCAGCCTACAGATCTGTGTATGCAGAATGTCAAATACTCCAATAATGATCTGGTAGCCACAAAAACTATTCTACCTGTAACAGCGACACAGATTCCAGCTCTCAGAACAGCGTGGTATGCCACCTTTTGGGTAAATCTTTATACATCATTCCCACAGAAGGCTATGTTTTTAAGACCAATTAACTCTAGAGACAAGAGGAGAAACTGATGATAATATACTCAAAAGTAACTCACAGGACTTATTCTAGCAGCTTCATTTAACCACTGGAGCCAACTATAACTAATACCTCATTATGGTCAAGTGTGGGGATTCAGATGGAGATGTAGCATTGTACCATGAATTCTGCCCTGGAGTTTCTGACAGGAGTATTTTTGGGTTTCAGTTCTTTTTTAAAAGACGACTTTTTAAAAAATTCTCACGTGATAATAATAATAAAAAAGGCACCTGAAATTTTAACTTTAAATCATTAAGATTGTCCTACTGTTCTGTCCATTTATGCAATAATATTTTCCATTTCAGAGGGAATGGCTAACATTTCACAGAAGAGCAACTAAACTGTCTACATGCAAAGTCCTATCAAAAGAGAGGGTGGGAAGGGAGAAGAAATATTTTTCTCCCCATTAACTTCTTCCAGGAACAACAGAACTAGGTGTTTATGCATACCAACAGCACTAAAAATATTTTTAAGGCACAAATGCAATTGTCTTTTATGGCCCTGATTCAGCAAGGTAGACAGACTTCTGGTTAACTTGAAGCATGTTGAGTAATACCATTGGCTTTATGTGCTCAAAGTTAGGGGTTCTGCTATACTGTACAATTTGTAGGTAATTAATGGAAGAAAGTGATAACTAACCCACATCAGCAATTCTGGGGCTGGTAACAATCTTATAGAGTCAAAAAACCTTATTGCAACACATAAAAGAGAAAGCAGTGAGAAGGAAATAAATCTTGATGAAATATGAAAGACCTGACACCAGCCAAAAAACACACTCCTCTTTAAGAAAACAAAAATCCAGGCAATTGAGGTGACCAAAATTCCTTCTCAGGTTACATGAGATTATGAGGAGCTGTAAAGCAGCAACAGGAAGCTTGTTTTTCCCTATCACTGTCCAGGTATGATTTCCTCTAGCTGAAATATAAAAAATAAATTCTTTAAAATATCAAACTAAAGGAAGTACCACAAGAGAGGTAGTAAGTCCATTAGACCTCCCCTACCACCCCACCCCACCACCACCAGTGCAAAAGAGGAAATCAAACAGGATAAATTTTTTTCATAAAACTGAGGTGTTTTTTTTTACATGAGCCTTCAGAAACAAAGGTGATAATACTTTTCCTGGATTTTTTTTTCCACAGAAAGCAGAATAAAGCTAGAAATAGGTTAAAAAACTTTGTGAAATTAAAATAGCAAGAAATACATTTTTTCTTCAGTTAAATTCAGCCTATGATTAAGACATCAGCTGCTCCTAGCAAGATGAGATCCTGCCCTATCCACCTTAGGTTTGTCCCAAGGTATTTGATGACAGCAGAAGGAAGGGAAAAGCCTTGAGTAAAGCTCCATATGCCCAAATCCCTGAAATGCATGTCCCTCTTCCATCCACAAGAGAGGAAAGCCCCAAGACCCCACAGTGACAAACCAGAGCTTCTACTACAGACATCTTCAGACATCTCACAGCAGGTTGAAGTTGAGCGTTCAAGTCAAGGCAGAGTAAGAATAGTGTTTGACCTGCTGCAAGCTGTATTTCAGATGCAAAACAACATGAAGAAAGAGTGTCATCCCACAAATTGCACTGAATTTAAAACTGTTCTCACTCTTTGACTGAGAGTGTGTCTATGTTATGATCTCTTAAATTCTGCCCCAAGTCCCAATACATTGCTACAGTCGAAGGCAGAGTAAGTTCCTTCATCCTAGAGCAATCAACTGCCCACTTGGGGCTGGGTCATATTTTGTACAATCACTGGTGTAATGTTGCTGGGCCAAGAACATATTACTTATTTTGGCAGATTTCTTTTACTCTAAATCAACCATACATGCTTACAGTTCTGTAAAGCCATAATGATGCAGTTGCAGCAGAGCAGTTGAATGCATATTAGGTGCATATAGAAAGTAAAACTAACTTGCTCTCAGATTGTAGAAGTTGCTATTCTGACTCCATAAAATATGTTGTCCTTCTTTATTTCTCTCTCTACTTTTATCACCTATTTCCAATCAGTAGCCATATATCTGCAATTGAAATAGAACAAGTGGGTATGGTGGAGATAAAAATAAAATAACATAGCATTAATATTCATCCAAAAAATGAGTGGCATAAATCACTAATTTCCATAGCAAACAGGTCTACTCTCCTGCAGAACTCTTATGGGAATAGGGGAATATTAAAGGCAAATCTTAATATGTATTAGAACACTGTTTTCCAAATAGGATTGTTTTCAATTCCATTTTTGTTATGGATAAATACCACACATATTTGAAAGGCAACATTTTTATAGAAGGTACTCCATATTATCACTAAATCTAAGATTCCCACTCTGTTTCAGGACCTCTTCAAAAGTCACTTCAGTGGCTTGGATTACCCTGTTGAATAGAAATACTCCATCTCTGCTTTTGCGCCCAACCAGAGCAGTTTGTTTCTGCCTTGGCCTCCATCTTGGGCCCCCTTTGTATGAAAACAAACAGTTTTCACAGCACAAACTCACAACCAATGACTATTTGTATTGTCTGTCTTTATAAAACATCAGTACCATCACCTCTCCTTTGGATTTGCACATGGGAGAGAAGGGGAAAAAAAAAAGCTTTTGTGACCTACAAAAGTCTTACTTGAAATAATTCTCTCTGACTTGAGGCCTTTTGGAATGGAAGGGGGATATATCGTTTTGACTTGATTAAAGCTGAAAAGTTGATTTGACATCCTGTTGTCAAGGAAACCAATTCACACACAAAAGAAAACAGTTGTGATGGTATCATTCAAACTATTCAAGTGACCTTAGAAAGAAAAAAAGGCTTCAGTTCCAAAGATTTGTATTCAACTCACTTCACCACTGTAAAAATAAAGATCATTGCTCTTTATGCTTATTGGAAAGCAGTTTTCAATCTGGGAAAAGAAAAATGCCACATCTTCTTCCATCTGCCAGATCCAATACCTTGCTGGGAATATGCACATAAACACACCTACCATTTATTTGCCTATTTCAAAGAACCACAGAAAGAATCACACTGAAGACTTATAGAGAAGGAGAAGGAATTTCTTTAATTGACAGGACTGTGATAAATACCCCCAGACACATACCCCCACCTATTGAACAGCAGCTTGCCAGTCAGGTTTTGAAACATCCTCCTTCAACTACAAATAGATCTTACCTCAAACACAGCATTGTTTCCATGCAGCTTTCTTTTCCTGGGAGACACGAAAAATCAGCATTTTTTTTTTCTCTGCCACCTTCCTAGATCCCTCACAAATTGAATTTTCCATGCATGCGATAAATGAAGTACAACTATGCTCACTCTTCCTACCTAGAGAATCCCAAAGAGGCAGAACTATCCTGGCTGACCACAACACCATCATCCAGTTTTGCAATCCATGCAAGCATCACAGAGATTTCATTCCCTAACAGTCGTTAGTAGATTGGAGAAATGAAACTTTGTATCTGCTCATACACTGCAATTACATATCTCTTTCTCCAATGACACAGCCTTGCCTGGCTGAGCAAGCAGACAGATGACTAAAGAGCAACTCGTCTCAAATTCAGCTTAGAAAAAAAAATGTATGATATTAATAAGGAGAGAAGTATACTGAGGAATAAATGCCAGTGTTCTTACATTATTGTCATTTAAGGGCATCACACCAAAGGTCATGGAGATAATAAACCTCAGTCACTTTCCATTTGTTACACAACATACAAATTGACACAGCATTAATGAATATCTTTTCCCATTCCCGGCCAGCCAAGACACTGTATTATTTCCTCCTAGACAAGTATCTAAGCCTTGAGTTCATTATTTCCATCACTTCTTGCAGCACTTTGTCCTTAGGGCTGAGCATAAATGCCACAAGGCAACTTTGACTGGAGCATCAAATGCCTGAGCCTGACTTCCTTCTCCTAGAGCTTTTTCACTGGTAGAGCACTCAGAGAATATTGGTATCTTTTGTAGCCAAATATGTATACACACAGACATTCTTATGTGCTCTCTTACAAGTGTCTTAAACTCCTTGCAGACCATGGGGAAAAAAATTGACATTTTCATAATTTGTGGATATTGCCTGATACTTACATATTGAAATAATAGTTACACTAAAAACACCAACTGACCACAACAATAGAGGATATCACAGGACAACTGCATTTCCACTTAAAATGATGACAACTGGAAAAAAAGTAGTTCTTGGAAGAGAAATGACATTCACAGAAATGTGGAATGGTTTCTACGAAGGGATATACTGCTTAAACCCTCTTTACTTCTAATAAATTGGTAAAATATCACAGCTGAGCTATAGAGAAAGGAATGCCTCATTTCTAATCTGTACTTCATTGTATTTTAAGTTTAGAAATATTGCATATAGATAGCAACAGCTGAACCAAATTCATACTATTTCATAAACTGAGCGTTTTTTAAGATGACAAATTATTATTTCCACTGTTCACTGTAAGTATAAAGAATATGCAGATGAAAAGAGAATATTGAAGGCTGGTAGCTTTGTACAGTCCTGAAAATGACTAAACTTTATGTGCATAATTAAAATAAGAGAGAGAAAAATGAAGTCCAATGCCAAATGCTGAACTAAAATAAGCCAAGAGTATTTGCTGCATGTAATCAAACCACCTCCACCTCTGTCTACCAAACTGAAACACTCCACTCTCATTTTGATGTACAGCTTATATTCGTATTTTCTCCTCTCCAACCCAAGAAACTCAAAGAGCAAGAGCCAGAAAGAAGAAAGCTTACCCACAAACAGGTCCATACTCTGTTATGAGTTTTGTGTGGCTTTCCCAAAAACCCTGGAAGAAAGAAAAATAACACAGTATTTTAGAGAAGTGCTTAGCAGAAGTTCTATTACACACTGTTTCTACAACTCAGACAAAGCTTTGAACCTCAGCCAAGACAAACATGGTATTAACTCATAATCTCACTTTTCTAATACTGTTCATATGTGACAAACATAGGGTCTAGAAAGGATGACTCGAAAAAAAAAACCCCAACCTCAAAAAAGATCTGGACACCCATGAAACATGTTTTCATCAACATTTTATGCTCCAAAATTTGTTACCATTTCATGACTTGTTACTTTTAAACTAACTTCATCCTTTCAGTCCTGACTCAGTTTTTTCAGATATGCAAATGGATGGAAAATTAACAGAGAAACTAATAAGAGGGTAAGTATATGACTTACTACACAGAAGGGAAGCACAGGGAATATGGCAAGGTCATCTTGTTTTGGTTTTAGTCAGATTATTACAAAACCCCCAAACCTGCCAAGTCAGATTTTAGCACACAGCAGTCAGCTGGTACACTCCGCAGAATAGTAAGGAGATTTATTTTTTAAATTTTTAGTACTTTTACTGTCTCTCATTTTCATAATTGATGAAAATTGGAATCCATTTATCTAAATAAACCTGCCACTATACTCAATTGTTAGTGAATTCAAATTGATCAATCTAAAGAAGGTGTGCAAAATATATCCCAGAAAGTGAATGATAAAAAATCTGTTTTGATGAAGCTGCAATATTTGAGGATCGTGCTCCATTGTGTTTGCAACTTGTCTATGGAAAAAGTAACACATTTGGTTGCCTTAATCTGCATTTATATTAATGGAAGACAGACTATCATGATCTATTTTCATTCTTCAGAGAAAATTCACTAACAAAGTAGAATACTTATGTCTCATATCGGATCTTTCTTGGTTTTTGTAACATACCACGGAATATTAGCTAGAATAATACAAACTACTGTAAATACATCTACTGCTGACATACATAAACAAGTCCATGTAATGTGTGTATGCTTTGAGAGTATTTTACCACACTAAGCAAAAGAAAATCTGGTAACCAAAAGTAGTGATCCAACTTACCATCCCTGGGGACTAACTTATTGTCCAAATTAGCAAAGCACTTGCCACCACCTACAGTCCTCCTCTCACAGAGTCCCTCAATTATTTCTTTTATTCTAATAGTACAGTTGTGCTTTTTATTTTTATTTTGATCCTGGACCTGTAATACTTTTATTCTGCAGGACAAATATGTTCCTAGTTTAAGGCAAGAACTCTAGGTTTTCCTTTAGCTACAAAAAAGCAGGGAATGACGTGTAAGAAAACACACTAAAGAGAAAATTATGAAAGAGGTGGATTAGGTGATGGCCTGAGGAGAATGTATATTGCCTGAAAAGAATATATATTCTCCGCTGAAAAATTTTTCACTACGAAGGTAAGAAGAAAAGCCTCATCCTTTAGCACACAGAAACTAAGGTGGACAAAGCCTTTGTAAAACCACAAATTCATACAGCTAACTCAAAAAGGCTTTTGCCTGCAGACACCATGGGAGTGGAAAAGGCATATACACATTCACACTGGCATTTTTGCTATAGAGATGCTTCAGCCTTTGCAGGACTTCAGCCTGCAATCGCTGTGATTTTACAGCATTATAAAGGCCATCTACTGCTGCAAGGGGGAATCCTGGGGTCAGATTCCCCCAGCACTGCTCTCCAGGCAACTGTTTAAAGGTGGTACAGCAGGCTCAGCCCACGGGCACCCTGTGCCCAGGAGAGCAACCCTAAGCTGCACGGACACAGCCGACACTTCCAGCCACGCTGCGGCACCAGCGCCACACAGGGCACGGCTCGAGGTCACCAGGCACAGCCCCATGAGGGTGCAAAGCATTGTTGTATCACAGCTGCATTGGCTGGGCAGGACAGAGGAACTTCCAGTCCTATGGGACGATGCCAAATCAGGTCTGCTTTCCAGCCCACATCCCTGCTAGCCTGAGCCTCCAGCAAGGACACCCACACTGAACCCTGAGCAGTCTGAACCCTGCTTGCTCGCTTGTGATTTGGATTGCAGGCACGCATAGGTATTGCACTTGCTGTACCCACCAGCTGCATTCCAGCGAGCCAGCAGGATATTAACATTTTCAAGAGGCCTAGGCTTTAAATGATTCAGTGAAAAAGCCTTCCAGAAATTCAGCTTTTTGGAAAAACTGCTTCTGTCTTACTACAGTAGGGGCGTCAGGCAGAATGCATTTCAAATCAGGTCTGTTAACCAGTAATTTGATTTCCACCTCCAGGACTTCTAAATAATTGCACTGGCTTAAAATTAACCACACTTTTTTTCCCCCTAAAGTGAGAACTACTAGCCCGCAAGATGGAGGAAGAAAAGGAGTTGAAAAGCAGCTGGCAAAGGCAGTGTGAAACATCCTCAGGAATAAAAGAAGCCTTCATTTCCTACATTCCAGGACACATTCTCATGCTATGCAGAACTGCACACACATACTCACCTCTACCAGACTCCACTGTTCACCCCTGGGACCCACTGCTGTGCTGGCCTCCTTCAGGGGTCTGGTAAGCACCTGGTAGCAGGTCTCATGGTACCAGGCCTGGGAAAGATAACAGCACACACAGAACCCTCTGGAGCTGTGGTGGCCAGACTGCAGACAAGGCAGAGAGCACATGCATGCATCCCTTACACACAAAAGTGTACCTTTCAGCTGGAGGAAGCTGGAGCCATAAAAAGGCCCCTCTGTTTGCTCCTGATAGCCACAAGGAAAGCTGATGAACCTGCATGGACTCAGAGTGAGGGGACAGGCCACATAAACATAGCTCTGCCAGTTCTGCAGCATCATCCCCAAATATGGCCTCCAGTAGACAGGTACCCTGAAAATATCCTCCTCCATCTCGCCTGAGTCAGGTTTGAAGCACAGCAAGTCTGCTAAGTGCTTTTGGTAACTTATTTACACTGGCCAAGTTTGGCTTGCTTCAACCAATTATTGCCAGACTATTCCACATTTTATAATTGCACTTGTACATAGTATCTATGACATAAACACATACTTGATCACAATCAGCTGCTGTTTTACAAGAAAATGGGAGTAGAGACCACCTATCTTTGCTTCTTTTCCTCATATTTGTCCACTGGTCATCTGCAGTCTAACTCAGAAATGGCACCTGCTGGCTTGTACTGAGTGGCTTTAACCTCCCTAAACCAAGAATTATAACAAAGAAACATGGGGATTAAGAAAAGAATAATCAGGAGAAAATGGAAACATGTGTATTCTGGTTTTAAACAAAAAAATCCAGAAGGTAACAGAAAAGCAGAACAACACCTAGTATTATGGTATGACACCATATGCATCAGGAAGAACAGTTGTGCACTAAACATACAGTAGTGGCAATTAAAAGCATGGTTAGCAATGACATTCCAAGTTTAAAAAAATCACTTAGGTTTGGGGTTTTTTTTTGGAAACTGCAGAATACGAACTATCATCATCAACTCAGAAAATGGCTGGGCCAGGGAACTTGTCGCATGTGGCCCACACAGTGAGGTACTAGCCTGAGGACAGTCCATCATCAGACAGGATATTGCAGGAGTAGGAAAAGCTTCTTCCCCTGAAGAAAGCATATTTTACAACATCTGGTACACCATGGAAACAGCAGCTCAAGTGGGCTGACTGCTGCACACCCAGAAGGTTCTTCTGTTTACATGGCTGACGGTTGCTTCCCTGCAGGGAATTTGCATTCTCCCCTTCCTCTGATTGTGTATCATCGCCTGCATCCCTGGATAGAACCACTCACAAGACCAGATCCTGCTTTGAGGGATACAGGCACAAACCCCATAGAAGAGAACAAGATTTGTGTCTACATCAGACAAAGCAAAGTCTGGTCATTGCCAACCATTTTTCTTGAGATATCAAATGTTGAAGCTTCAGCTTGAGTTGCATACATGAAAGGGCTGAAACTGCTCAAGTATCCCCTCTCCTTGTTTTCAATAGACTCTGCCACTCCAAGACAGATAATTCAGCAATTTCCATCCTCATTGCATATTCACCTCGCTAGCTCCTCACAGCAAGGAAAGAATCTGTGGCAATGTCATCTTCCCTCCTTGCTGAAAATGGTTGTAGGCACTAAGCCAAAGTTTTCAGAAAGAGGCAGCATTTCAGAGAGAAGCAATGCATTTTGATTTTTGGGGTGTTTAACATGAGGCATATCCATCCTATTCCTTTTAGGAGGATGCTTTGAACATTTCAGCTTACTGCAGGTGGAAAACAAATGATGTGGTTTATGAACTTCACAATATTTCTTCAGAGTCATGAGATAAAATGGTTTGAAGAGGGCCACAAAGCTGGGATCCAGCAGATGGATGCTCCTGACAGTAACTAAAATTTTGGACTCCGAAACGGGTCCTAGAGAATGCAATCAGGGTAGCCCTTGAATTCTGTAGTGTACTGAATGTCACAAAAGCTACTGAGCTCTGTGGAGATGGATGTGATGAGCCCATCAAAATTCACTGCAAGTGGGAAACATTACCCATGCAAGAACAGCCAAGGGAAAGGGCTTCTTTTGTTGCTCCCTTCTGAAAAGTATCAGATACTATCTGATGTCAGTCACTTTACCAAGATACCCTGGATTCAAATTTGTGACTCAGAAGCCAAAGATACCACAACCCATAAATAGTCCCATACATGCTCCACCTTTATCACCCTATATCAGATGTGATGCTCTGTTTCATTGTGATATTAACAATCACACCATCATCGCTTGAGCACACACCTCATATCAAGAGATTTAAAAAAATCTATACAGTTATTTATGGTTCATAATGACAATGAACAACATTTATGGATCAGATTTTTAGTGTTTAATGGGCTTTCGCATGTCCTTTTTTTCCTTAGACCACCTGTAAAAGAAAATTGCTAATAACCTAGTACCCAAAATGATTTTTTTAAACACAAGCTAACATTTAATTAAAGTAACCTTGTATCAGTCTGCAACCCTCTTTGAAGGAATGACCCCAGACTGTACATCATCTCCAGTAATAATCCTAGTGAAATCACTAGGATGCCAGCAGACAAGTGGAGAAACACAGCATGAACTTCTAAGCATCCTGATTCTGAGCTATGTACATAGCTTGTTTCCTTTGATCATTACCCTTAATGGTTGTCCTCTATGTGTAATTTGGCTTAATTTATGTGTGTGTCATTTCAGATTTTAAAAAACATATATAGCCCTTCTAAATTTATTAAACACAGTCTTCGTACCCTTAATAGCTATTAAGAGAGGTTAGTGTTATGTAATTAAGTTAATCTCATCTGTAAAGGCTAATTAACTGAACACTAACTGAATCTGCATACGAAAATTTGGACAATGTGTTCTCATTACACAATTTAAAAAAATTACCTGAGCTAAATAATTTGTAATTTATTACAAATTAAAATGTAATTTACAAACAAATTGCAAATTTCTTTCCTTCTACCTTTTCAGATCTTCAATAAAAATTAAATGAGCAGTTTTATTTCTGTGTGCTGCATTAGTCCTTGTTGTCCTTAACAAAGAGCTGTTGTCTCACTTCAGAGAAACAGTTTTAGTCCCTCCCTGAAACATGGATATTTCCCCTCTTGCATGAGCTCTTCCTTTCTCTCTGCCCTTATCCCATGCCTTTCATTGCCCTCCTCTTCTGTCACCTCTCTCACTCAGAGAGGACAAAGGTTCTGGGGTTCAAGTCATATCCCACAAAGGAAAAGAAGGCATCCAGATATAACCTTAACCAACCCTATCACCCAAAAGGATCAGATGGCACAATACAATTCGGTCATGCCCATTCAGCACTCCAGCTTAAAGCCACCTTGGCAGCTTTGGCAGGGTATTACCTTTTTGCCCCCAAAGACCACTCTCCAGTGAAGTATACTTATCTCATCCTTCTCTGCCTGGGTGCATCGGCATTGCAAAAGCAGGACATGTTTTCGACCCTTTTCTGGGGTTTTCTTTTCTTGAGACAGTTACTGTTTAAACCAGTTAAGTTTCCAAATGGGAATTAAGAAAAGCACATCATCTTTTCTGGTATTTGCTGTTTCTCCCCATTAACCAGGTTAATGGTTGATTCTAATAGGCTGGCAACTGAACAGCTGGAGGGAGGGGGAGCCAAGGAAGCAAACACAGTGGAAAGCCTGACCTCAATAGCATGCAAGATTTCTTAGTGCGTGGGACCCTGAGACCTCAGATTTTCCTCACAAAACCCCACCATATGTTTTTAATGAAAGATGCACACAGATTTCAGTAATGCATTTGGTCTGGTGGCTGGGGAACCATATGACACCCAAAAGGATGAATATCAGGATAAAAACCAAAAGACAGTAAACATCGAAGTTGTAGGGAAGTGAGTATGGACAGAGTAGAAAGAAAAGGTACAGCCAGGAAAGGAGGAAATCCAGTTTTCTCAAGGGTCAATCCTGAGACAAACCTTGTTCAATGTTTGGAGGACTGAGTTTGGCACAAAAGGGAATCAGGCTTCAGTATACGAAGTAGATGCTTCTGAAAAGACAGATCCTTTCCTCAGCAAGCAGAGAGACTGAGATTGTCATACCAGAACTGGATGATCTGAAGAGCCTGAACTTTTAATTGAAAGCAAAGCTTCATGCCTTTAGAGACAGACTATGTTAACTTCAAGAATTTCTGCAGGAGTAGGTGATTGCTGGAAAATAAGACAGAAGTGAAAAACCTGGAGGACACATTAACCATAAGATAAAGATGATGGAAAATGTATGATGGAAAAAAGTATGATGGAAACTACAGATGTAGAGTATCTGGGATAGGCTTTCTCTGGAATCCTGCATGTGAATCTGATGAGTTGCCATGTTCAAAAGGAATGAATTAAAAATGGAACAAGTGGAGAAAAGGTTTACAAGGATCTTTGGGGAGCAGAAGGCCTGTCTTACAAGTCATAATTAGGAGAGTCCATTTTAGCTAACCAAAGGTTCATTTTAGCAGATGAGAGGGAGGAGACATGCTTGCTGTCTTGAACTGTACTGAGAGGAATCACCAGGGAGAGAAAAATATCTATTTAATATAAAGGCCTACATTAATAAAAGATCAAAGTAGTATATATAGCTGTGGCTAAATGTTCCTTAAAATTAGATAAAAGTTATTGACTATCAAAGTAGCAAGATTTTAGAAGCCTTTTAGTCAGAACAGTGGGGACAAGAACCTTGAGAAAGGTTTTGAGGCACAGGAGGCAAGACGTGGATACTTATGAAAAATGAAGTATAGGATGAATAACCTAGGTCATCTACACCAGCCCCTCAAGGAGAACTGCAGTCACTTCTAGAATAAGAGGGACTCTTCTCATGGAAAAAGATTTGCTACATATTCATGTGTGCACACTGCAATTATACTTCTTGTTGACTCACCTTAACTTTCCAACTGATTCTCATAGAGATATAGTCTCATAATTTGGCATACTGCAATGAGATTCTTGCTTTCTTTTTGTCTCTTTTTTCAATGCCATTTCACTTTACAGACTTCAGTTCCACATCATCTCTGGGCTGTTATATGTCCATCTGTCACAGGTGGGGAGTTGGAAGTACACAAGATTAAGCAATTTGCCAAATGCCACACAAGAAGTCAATGGTACAGCCAGAGACAAGCTGAAGGTTTCACAATCCTCCTCCTTGATAGCTTCCAAAAACATTCTTTCTCTGACACAGAAACACAGACAGTATATGAGAAATGAAAGGAATATCAACATATTTGATCTCTTTCTGAGCTTTCAGGCCTATCACATGCCTGAGGCTTTGAAGAAAGGCATGAGAAAAAGAACCCTATATACACAGCTAATTCTAAAATGGTTTAAGTAGAGGGAGGTTTCTTCCTCACACAACTATTAGCTTAAGATTGAATTACTCTTATAGAATGCATAACTACAAATATAATTAGTCATAAAATTATCCAGACCCTCAAATTATTCCAGCTTCTGTATCTGACTCTCTGATTACTGCAATGATCAATTCTCCAGTCTGATTACGGTAGCTAGAATAATATTTCTTTTTATCTATTGTAAAGTTACTGGCTGTTAGCTTAGACCTTATTTATATCCACTATAGAGATATAATTGCAAACTTACTATTTTTACTAAGACTATTGTCTAGAAAACATTTATCCCTGCTAGGCCCTTATTTTGCTTCAGAGTAAATGTCACAGATGACACCTATTCAGGCTTCTAGGAACCTTTGTCCAAACCAGAAAACATGTCATTATGAAGACATGTACAAAGAGAATTACAATTTGTTCAATGTGCGTTCAGGAAAGGCTCAATATGCGGTCTTACAGACTCACTGCCGTTTCTGATCCTTTGATAAACATATATTTATAACAAATCAAGAAACCAGGAAAAAATAGAAAGGAACAACGGATTTATTATTTTTATTTACCAAAGTATGAAATTTCCATTAAATATCTTCTAAGTTATCTTCCTTCCAAACTGAGTGTAATTCTCTTCTACACAATCTCTATTTACATGTAATTCCACTGGATCGCTAACCACCTTTGCTGCCTTAATATTACTACATCCTCAAATTACAACAGGAAAACAGAGAATTACAGTGTTCTCTATAGGAGGGAGTTCATTGTACAATAGAGGACCACTGCAAAGCAGATTTTCACTCTGAGCTCAATGTCTCAGATGGATTAGCATAAGCATTCAGGACACCTCACTAATGATGAATAAACTTTATTAGTTTTCTTTGCTGGCCTTCCTTAAAAGAAGCAAAACAGTCATTGCATAGTTCAAAGAAATGGAAACACCTTCTTGTAGGACACACAGACATGGTAGCTAAATCTAAGGAAAAAGATTTGGGGAGCACTCTGACAACACAGTACTGTTTCCAGGGGCAACGTGGAATCCAAAGAAATGAAAGTTGACTTCTTTCCCAAGAAAAGGAGGCAGGAACTCTTTTCTCCAAGGAGTTTTTCCACTTCAGAAGAGTGCCCCCTTTCTTATCAGACCTATCAACAGCAGATTCCCTCAGACCATGAAAATAACATTTTAAAGGATAAAATATATTAAACAAACCCATTGTGAAAAGGTCTGTCTTGGGTGCCACAGAGTGCAAACAGACTTTGAAATGAGCATTGGAAAAACTACACGTTCATGTGCAAACCTTCACCTACAGGCTTAGGATGATAATGATTAAGCTTTCTTTTCTCATGCAAACCCTGAGCCATCTCATACTGCTCACTAGTGCCAAAGTGGGTACTATTTAGGTGGGTTTCAAGCAAACCTCATCTCTGGGACATAAGATTTCTCATTCAGTGGGCGGTATCTTGGCCTCCTCAGAGACATTCCCCTTGTGTAGTGTTAGGGGCCTTTGCCATTGTTTATGAACTGGTTATAAAATTCACTTAATTTTCTTATCCACTTAATATAAAATGCCACTTAATTTTCTGTGACCACCATGTTTAAAACTATGAAATGTACACTTAAGATAATCACAAGTGAAAGAACTTAAGATAACCACAAATTCAGCTCCCAAATTTTGATCTTTTATTGTGATCATGCTAAGACACAAAACAGCATCCAAACCAAAGCACTAGACAGCATGCAGAATACTGCATCAAGGGAAGAGACCTGGAAAGATCATTACATGTGACAGACATTAATCATGCCACTTAATGCATTACTGAAAGATACCAGGACTGTTTCTGTATTTTAATGTGGCCACACAAGCTCAGCTGCCTCTTGTCTAATTCCCACCTTGTATGGATGCAGCTCTCAAGCTGAAAAGAGAAAAATGTCCCATAGATTGTACTGGCCTCTGACAGAGAGCAGAACATGCTGCTATCTGCAGCATGGACAGGCCAAGCATAGGCATGACAGTTCCCTTTTCCTCCCATCTATCACATGGCACCTCTGTAAAAGCCACAAGGTTAAGGGCAGACACATCAGCTTGACACACACAAGGCTTGAGGTGAGCCCATACATTCAGCAGGGCAGGAGGGGGAATATGTCTGCAGAGCAACATCTTCAGCCCAGCCATTGGAACAAACATTCCCAGTGCTTCAGCCTGCTCCCAGATGTCCAGGTAGGACAGACCTACCCCAAAGCACTATGGACAGAGACAGGCTGTAAGATCCTGTGCAAATAGAATAGTTTTATCCCTTTGGGAATATGACAAACTGTAGCCCCAACAGCCACATTACAGCAGGCAGTTGACTCTTCACCTATTTTAAAATAACCGTTCCAGCAAAATCTCATTGTTATCATAAGGTAAGTTACTCTTCATGTTCTGTCTTGAAGCCAAACATTATTTAAGACCCAAGCCACCCATGTGGTATCTGGTAGGATCTGAGCACAAAACCCAGTAACACTAGAAAGCCATATCATGCCTCCCTGGAAAGGGATTAGGAAGACACAGACAGAAACACACAGTGCCAATCCCTGTGTGGGCTGAGAGAGTATTGCAGAGAGCATCAGGAGCTGAGATGGCACAAGGAAACTAAACAGGAGACTGCAGTGGAAAGAGAATTTGGGAGCTCTAGCAATCAGTAAGATCACTGGCTAGCACAGGATGTGTCAAGCACAGTCAGAATTTCAACTGTGACAATTCCATAGACAGAAGAACTCAGGTTTGGAGGTGGGGATTGAATTGGCTCCTGTTAGCCATTCATTTCTGTTTCTAGATCATCACTCTGGGCTGGATTCTGCAACAGCACCAGAAAAAAAAAACCACTCGTCAAGCCATCTGGGCTTGCTTTTTTATTTTAATGAATGATGCTACACACCTACAAATAGCAGATATTTTCCAGAGGAACCAATGCATTTAGCTGTCCTTTCATAAACAAATTCATCTCCACGCGGGAAAGGAGAAAGGTGATTGGCACCCTCATTCAGGACAAGACCTATGCAGGCCTAGATGCTTTGGCATAAGGCGCAAAGTTGAAAGCAACCACTGCTCCTCCCTCTCCCTGTGAATTAACCACATCTGTGAGAGAGTGGGCCACTAGTGGAAAATAATCACTGCCAGGGATATAAAACAACATTTCCATCACATCCTCCCCATAAGGCAAACACTTGGAGGGGCTGGAGAGGAAAACAGCACAACCAAGCTCCTGATGAAGACACCATCTCAGATGGAAAACTGTCAACAGTCTTTCACTTTCCTGCTTTTCTTACGTACACCTGTACAAAGCAGAGGGTTTGCACATTCCCAGGTCCAAGAGGGTCACTTATTTTAGGTAGTGGTTTCAAAGCAGGGGCTTTCTTCTGAAGGTCCTCAAGGAGAAGGGGGGCCCTGTTTGGTAAACAGTAAGAAGACAAATTATAGGACATTCGAATGACTAAATCTCTCCAGAAATAAGAATCAAAATGAAATGATACGCAGTTAGAAGAGGTGCTCAAAATTTAACCTGTCTGACATCAGTGTTTTGTCCCACAGAAAAAGGCAAGAAGGAGTGACCAGTAGATAATGTGACATCCATTCATGTCCTTGGAAGTAAAGAGGCAATCCCACCACACCACTGGGAACGGGGCACCCTACAAAAGCCATGGCAATATTTAGCAGCAGTGCTAGATTATCTCTAAACTCAGCCCTTGATCAACAGGAAATACTGGCATGACCAGAAGGAGAACAGACTCCAGATCTACTGCCAGGACCTCAAGGACCTTTCATAGTGTCCTGGGTTGTAGTGTGGGATGTACACAAAGTATTTATTCTATCACCATCTTCATGAACTGTTGAAACCAAGTGGGGCAGTGCTCTAGTGCTGGGCTGTCTTCTGCTAATGGCCCACCAACGCCTTGCCCATGACTCACAGGTAACTCCCTCCAGGAGTTATCTCTGTTTAATGGGCCATCAAGGACCCACTTCACAACTCATCATCCCATTGTGAAATGCTCCACCCAGGAGGAGGAGCCAAGCCTTCTCACCTGGATATAATTTGGGATTTGGAACAGTGGAAGCAGCCCTCACCTACTGGATTCCCAGAGGACCAGAGCTACCAGACCTTTCTACAGGATCACTGCCTCAGGAAGAGCACCTCACCTGGACTGCTTCCACCATCCTGCTCAGGTTGTATTCTGACTCTGTCAGTGGTCCTTTGTGTTATTGCATTTATTTTATTTTATTTTTGCCTTTTTACCTTTCTTCTTATTAGATTATATCTCTGACCTGGAGCCTCTCACTCGTTTTGCTTTCAAACCACAACATATAGACACAATGGTTTACTTGCTTAAACTTCATGGATTAAACTGGGAGGTTTTACCAATTGTGCTAGTTTTGGCTAGGGTAGAGTTATTTTTCTTCACAGTGGCTAGAATAGGGCTATGTTTTGGATTTGTGCTGAACACAGGGTTGATTAATATAGAGATACCTTTGTTATTGCTGAGCAGAACTTATGCAGAGCCACTCTAAAACTTGGCTTCTTCATCATGGAATTGTATTAATGCCTCTTTTTAACTCAAGATATAAATTACAGGGTTGATGTGGAAATAAAGAGCAAGACCCAGATGAAGAGTGTTTATGTCAGTCCTCTGACTCTCCTGCCAAAATTTCAGGCTAAAAATGTTATATGTACACCTCCTTACTTATAGTAGGAAAGTAACTCTATATATTCATAATCACCTCAGGTTATTATTTATATGACAAAGTAGGATGCACAAAAGAACAAGGTCCCCTAAAATACAGGCAAATATCTCAGCTCCTGCAGAACAAATCACTCCTAGAGGATGATAGATTAAATTCAATTAAAGGAACAGATATGAAGCACTGTCTTTAGAGCAGAGTTCCTCTCTCCCACAAATCCTTAACAGAGTAGCTGGACATTTAGTTTTGTTACACGCCAAAATCTTTGTGTCTTGTAAAGAAAGAGGCAGGAAAAGGAATGTTAACAACCTCTTTTTACAGCAGCCAGTTGTCAGACGGGGTGGGAGAAAACAACCCACACGGAAAACAATTGCCAATTTGTGGTCTTGACCATTTAAAAATGGATCCCAAAATAGTCTGCTGAATTGTTTCACCTGGAGCAAAATTACCCATGAATACATATGCATGCACACAAAAACAACATCTCTTGATGCAGTGCTGATGGTGACTGCAGTCAAGGAAGAAGCGTTATTGCATTCCACATTGTGAAAAGACGACGATGCAGTAATTATTCTGAAAGGTTTTCACAAAGCACAAGTTAACATTATCCTATTATTGTTTGTTGCTATGGTGATAATATAATCAATATATTTCCTGGATTGATTTTTTTAATACTACTAACACATTGCCCAATATAGCAAGATTTAACCCAATGCATTAACTGATTTTAGTTTATGATTGGCAAAGTCTTGAGGCAATAGACTGCAATCCATCTCATGCCTATTATTCTATCAAGACACTTAATGTCAAAATCTCTGCTGCAAAAGCAAGTTTACTTGTTGAAAATGAGAAAATGGATAACAAATCTGTCTGAAGAGATGGAATCTTTTAAGCATGAATTCAACACTTATTTCTGTTTTTCCGAAACCAAATGAAAATTACCAAACTGACTGCAAAAGTAGTAGAAAAGCAGGTTGGGTTTGAAGTCTCAGCTTAAGGTACTTATTTATTCCAGTAAGGATGTTTTGAGGCATTATCCTCCTACATGTAACATAAGCTTTTCCTGCAGCAACAGGGACTCAGGAAAGGTGGCATCAATTATGGCACTGTACCAGAGCCCACTGATTGCAGATGCAGTCCACAGCCTTTGTCACAACCTCTTTCTGCACAAGCTCAGGAATCACTGGCTACCTGCTCCGGGTACAGTGGTACAATGCCCAGTGAACAGGAGGCACTTGGGTCTTTGTCTCAGTGGGTGGTGAAGCAAAATTGTCACAGCCACAGTCCCAGTTTCCTTGCCCATAAAACTGCAAGCACATTTCCTTTCTTTCAAATCTCTCTCTCCAGATGATAAGTATTCAGCACATTAGGGAAATGTTCCTGTGTTAGGACAGTGCTAAGTTCACATGAAGCCGAGTCTCCGACCTTTTCAAGCCAGTAATATAATATATTAAGAGGCCTCCATTCTGACACTGTTGTTCCAGTCTGTTACCTTGCCTATCAAAAGATGGGTTCATCACTGTGAAATGTCTTAAAGTCTTTTAGCACATATTTGCTATAATTGTTCAGAGAAGGATTTTATCATGTTTTCCCCTCCCATATGGCCACACTGTGATGATTTACTTTTTCATCTTTTTGGTATAGAATAGCTTGGGCTGGAATGGACCTTTTAAAGGCCTTCTATTACAACCCTCCCTTCAATCAGCAGGGACACCTTCAACAGGATCAGGTTGCTTAGAGACCTGTCCAAAGTTTTCAAGGACGGGAAACATCAGTTTCCAGAAATCTGAGACCCAAAGGTGACCATATTTTCTCAGCATAATATATCCTTAAGACAAAATTAAGTTCAGCAGGCTAGACTTTGCATAACTAAATAAAAGGAGTTATAGCAACATTTAGAAGTACCAACACTTGTTAACTTCTGTGATAAATCATATGGTTATGCTTTTGGGTACCAAAGCATGGCTTTAGCTGCCTTGGGTTAGACATCAGCCTTTTGTCCATGGAGCATACAGCTGCTTGATAAAATGTGAAATCACAGCAATTCCACCTTCTCCCTTCCCTAAAGGCACTGGATTGGGTGGTCATGTCTGTTGGAATCCAGGACATCCCCTTGGATGACCTGCGATCCGAGAAAGGGAATTTCAGCCCTGGACAGGGGTGTGTGGAGCTGGTCCAGGGGGCTTGGAGACCTTGGCACAGAGCACAGGAGAACACTGGGTTTGATTTTAGTCCATGGGAGAGACTTCTGACACAGAGAGAGGAATTGCAAATCACCAGGAAGTGAAAACAGTAGTTTAACACAGTAGAAGATTTAGGGTTCTTAGAATAGAAGTAAATGGGGGACAAAATGATAGAATTTGGGTGGTACCTCGTGTCCCTCTCCTTATTCCTCATCCTCCATCTTCTGGGGTGGTGATGACACAAGGTAGTTAGAGTGGATTGGGTCAAAGTAGAAGTGACCCTTTTAGTGTGAGCACTAGGCATTGGTACAAAATAGTAAATAACCTACACGTAGTTATCTCTATAAATGTAAGGTGACCCCCCATCGATGGGCAGTTGCCTCATGTCTCAGCTGCTGTTCGGACCTTGGCTGGGAGCGAAGAAAACTCTGAGATATCAAATAATAAACAACATGAGAAACCTGAAAACAGAACCTTGAGGACTCCGCTTTTTTATAGCAATGCAACTCGAGCCTTTTAGAGGGCCAAGGACTTTAAACAACCTAAATCTTGGGTGAGGAAACCCTCCCCGAGAATGTCTTTCTAAGCAAAATAGGCTGGGGCTCAGTAATGTAACTTTTGGACTGTCTGGAGGGAATCCATCAGGAATGATCATTCACAAATGAAATATGTTGCCTATGCAATGCAACACATATGGTCCTTCTGGTCCAGGGGATAAGTAATAGAGTTAGGAATGCACATTCATAGCCCATTCGCTGCAAGTCTGCAGCAATACTAATCCATGCACATCTAGGGCTGGTTTTTGAGCCACCTCTGACCTCCCTGCTCAGGCTGGCACAGGTCATTGTCTTCCATCACATTTCTCAGTGATGCCACTTGTATTCTAAAGGATACCAAATTGCTATCTGGGCATGTGCCATGGTCTACAAGATAAGCCCATGCATTGGATTGTTTGCCTTCCCACTTTGTTTATTTTTATGCTGATTTATAAATGTTTTTTTCTGCTGGACGGGGCTTAGACAAGCAGGTATGAGTCTGCCCTGGTTACAGAAAGGGCGTAGAGTTTCAGCACTCTGTGGGTGCAACCATGCTATTATTCCATACCAGCCACATCATCACTGTGAGGAGTGCTTTCAGCAGCAAAATCAGGCACTTTTTTGGTCCCTCTCTTACTAGAAGTAGTGGGGAAGGGAAGTGGCTTATTTGGCCTTTAGTTTCCTCCTGGTGTTAAAACTAGCATGGATACTCATTCAAACAGGCTACCGTCACACGTACAGCCTTAAAGGACACCATCTGCTAGTGCATACACACAGTAAAGTGCTGCTTAAGACACACCTCTCTGTCAAGTATAAAGAAAAAACTCATTTGTTTCAAACACTGACTGCCTGCTGTCCACCATGATGCCTAA
Organism: Sterrhoptilus dennistouni; assembly: GCA_013397095.1. Taxonomy (NCBI): domain Eukaryota; kingdom Metazoa; phylum Chordata; class Aves; order Passeriformes; family Zosteropidae; genus Sterrhoptilus; species Sterrhoptilus dennistouni. The sequence continues at coordinate 193,211 of VWZU01001785.1, forward strand.
GCATGCTACAGCCCAGAAATTCTGCAAAAATAAAAACTCATTTAGCTGGAGTCAGGCAGGGAATATCAATTTTGGTAACAGGAATGATACAATTACATTCCTAAGCAATTAGTCTCAATAACAGACAGACAGTATATCTAGTATATTGTCTGCAGGCCTGATTTTAACCAGTCTCATTCATACTGAGAAAAGCCTGCTAGCAAGACCCCCTTCATCTCAGTGCTGGGGGATTAAGATACTACTTAGCAAAAGTAAAGCAATCAGTGTCAAGCTTAAAAGGTTGTGTTTCATCACATTTTGCTCTGTTAAACACTAAAATTGATGCGTACGACTTTCTAGCCAAAGATTAGAATTTTTTAAAATTGATCAAATCGTATTTTATTATTAGTAGTAGTAGTATTACTCCACAACACAGAGGTTGAACTTTGTTGCTGAAGAATAACCTCACCTGTAGTAGAGTCATGCAGCAGCAAAAGACTGCTGATATATCTGAGATATCTGTTGGGAGGAGTCCCATCCCTGCACAGCACATCTTCTGGAGCTCAGATTTGCCAGCCTACCTGCCCCCAGCCACTACAGTGACCCAGTCTTCTCCAGGAAGATACCAGGATCCTCCAACCTTAACTCCATGACTTTTCCTTCACACACTAGGAAAAATTTCCGCACCAAAAGGGCTGTCAAGCACTGAGCAAGCTGCCTAGGGAACTAGTTGACTCACCATCCCTGGAGGTATTTAAAAGACATGTAGATGAGACACTTGGAGACATGGTTTGGTGGTGGATTTGGCACTGCTGGGTTAACAGTTGGACTTGAGAATCTTTTGCAACGTAAAAGATTCCATGTACAACAGAGCCTTAGTGGGAACAGTGGAAGTACAGCCTTACACAGGTCCAACCTTGGTGCAAAAGGCTCTTGTAAACTGCCTTCTCTACTGCCTCCACAGCTAAATATAATTGAATCTGAAACACTTGGCCCGTGCTTATGTAAAAAGGTGGATTTGAGATGGAAGGTTGGAGGGGAAGCCTGCACCACGCATTGCAGAGCTCCCTTGTCAGCTCCAGTGCAGTGCTGTGCTCTGGGAGACAGGAACTGTTCAAATGTTTTGACAGAACACACCGATTCCTCAGGAATGTTTTTATTCTAGTCAATGTGCCAATTCCGCACAGATTTCCAGCAGAAAGCAGGCAGACTGTCTGGGTCTGCTGAATTAAAACTACTTCGCCCAGAGAGAAGAAAAAGTTGCATTTTCAGACTATTTCTACTCAATCCATCATTGTATTTGTTTTAGTCAGTTTGTTGGATTGTTTTCAATTTTACCTGTAAATTCCATTTTTTAGCAGGATCTAAAGACAGGCCAAAAGACATCCAAACACTGTAGAAAATTAAGCTCAAGCAAAAGACCTCTGAAGACTTTTGAGATACAATTTTGTACATAAACAATGCAAAGAGACAAACAGGGAAGCCCAAAATTTAACCATGTTCTAACTAGAACTGCTTAGTCTGGTTCTGCAGCAACCCAAAACCTCCATTTTTGCATTTGTGATTGTCTTTCAAAGGCTTTCTTTTTTGCCTTTGCCTTAGAGAGTTATTTATAAGGCTATTATAATTTGAGGTCTGGTCTTCTCATGGCAGGTCCTCCATCCAGGAAATGAAATAGCATTAGAAAATGAAATCTTGCGTTTATGAGGGCTTAGAGATGGGTCCCTGGGGCACTGGGGAGAAAAAAAAAAAAAAAGAGGTAGAGAAAAATATAAACACAATATAACTACAAGATATTTGCAAGGTCCTTAATTCTACCTGTGATGAATTTTATGAGACTCTATTAAAATGGACCTCTGGTACAAGGTCACCAACAGCTTTTTTTCCCCAAAGCTCTCCCATTTCCACTGTCCCTGTGATCAAGTGCCTTTTCCATCTTGGCTGCAAGGTGATTCTGCCCTAGATTGCCTTTGAAAGCAGAACAAAAGTAAGGATAAATCAAGTCCTACACTTCCTCCTTCTGCCTCATCACACACTTTTCACAATGTACCATATGTTGTAGAGTATTAACAGATCAAGACAGATGTGTTCACATCTCTGCAAAAATCACGTATCAATCATCAATTTCTTTTCATACCCCTTTGTGCTTCTTTCCTAGACTACTCTCTATAGCCACAACATCCCTTACCATATCTAGGGCTTATCACCCACTGCTTCCTCTCAATATATGGAAATAAAAGCAAATGGAGGCAAATCAGGGAAGACTTTGGGGCTTACCATCCCCTTTCTCTGTGTGTCCAAAGAGAGACTTCCCTCCAACACCTCTTTCCATGCATTTTTTTTCCCTTTTCCCTTTTGAGAGGAACAGGAAGAGTGCTATTCAGCAGAAGAATAACAGCCATATTTAAAGTCCCACAAAACTTCACAGAGAATATTTTAGCTCATCATTGTATGTGACTTCTTATGGCTCCTTTAGCCTAACTTTCATTAATCCTACTTAAATCAACCCACGCATCATCCTGCCTATGAAAGTTAACAGTGTTCTATACTCATCAGATATAATACACAGAAACTATGGAAATTCAGCAAATAGCAAAGACTAATTTGCAATTATTTTAATGTTTATTTCTTGCATATTTTATTATGAAAATACATAGTTGAGACTATTTTGAAACATGTAGCTCAGTTTCTTTTTATCTTGTTTATAATTTTTGATTTTCTTGTAGTAAGGTAAAATAAGTTACCAATGTTCAGTGAGCTGTTTTTGCTACCTGAATATTTAAAACTGACCCAGAGCAACTGTCCAAAGAACACTTCACTTTTCCCTCTGCCTGATTATAAAGCTTCTAAAATTCAAAGAATAGTACAAAATTACAAAATCTAAGCAGGAAAAAAGGCTACTAGTTAATAAACAAAATTAAAAGTTAAAAAGTCCAAGGACAACCCAAGACTAAAATTCAATTCATTCATCCATTCATCAGCATTGCATCATGACAGAGACGGAAAGAAAATACAGCAACTTGAAATACATTTCTTTTTAAAGCACACAGGTTTGTTTAGGTTTTCTGTTGATTTTTCTTTTCAAAAAATCAACCAACCAAAAAACCACCCAACCACAATAAAAAACACCCAGTCAGGTTTTAAAAAAACTTGATTAGATTCCAACGCTAGTTGATTCTTGTTTCACATTACCATCTAAATTTAGACATGCACCAAGGCCTCTGAGGCTGTGGAGAAACAGATTAACTTTTGAACTTTCTACCTCTCTGATAAGATTGGTCCTTTCTTGCTCTTCAATGTCTTTCTAGGCAACTCATGCTTCTGGATCAAGCTGCATAATTATTTATAAAAAAACCAAAAATTCAAAGAAAAAAAGCTCTCAAGAAAATAGCTTTTCATTTATTTCTGAGAAATTAGGAGAATGCTGAGCACACAATGGTCAAGTTACATCCATGCCACTTTGCAACTATTGAAGCCCTCACAGCCCTGCCCAGGGCCCACTCTACAAACTCACCCTGCCTTTCCATCACCGCATCCATTTGACTACAGGCCACAAGTATAACATAATTTTACACTCAGTCACTCTTAGGAAAAGTTATATTTTATTTCTACATCCTGCCTGGGAAGGGGGTTAGTGGGAAGAACCCAGAGGATCATGAGTCTTGTAAAGCTACCAGGTGGTGATACCATCCAAGATGCATCACAGGCAACCAGAAGGCAGCACACAATGAATACCAGGGATTTACCAGCATGTGTTTGAACAGGCAGTTCTCCAAAGCCTTCTATTATTCATTTTAATATAAAGTCTTGAAGAAACCAAGGCTAACTAGATGCAGCGGATCAAACCCACAGCTGTAACTGCCTATTCCCAGAAAGGACAGGGAAATATCTTGCTTATCACCCTTTCAGGATGACTTGCTGTACAGAAAGTCGGCTTCTTATCTGAAAAGACATGTCATGCTGCAAACACTTATAGTGGAGCTTGGGTTAGCAGCACTTGTAAGAAAACCGTAACGAAAATAAATTGTTAGGTATTTACCCATATGCTGAGGAGCATATGGCTAATGCATTTAGACATGGCTAATGAAGTTAAGACTCTGGTAAATTTGTTGGCTCATGGATAACAACTGTTCACAATACCCAATCTGAGCCTGTGATAATTTTAGCATTGCAACTGATACCTGGCCATCATTATACATACTATTTTTGCTGACATAGAAGAACTGGATTTCTGGATGTGTGTCGACCCTGCATTTCTTGCTTTCAAGTGTTTGAGTCTTAGCAGCCTGATTCTCAGGCTGCTGCATGTAAACAATGTGTATTCTTAGAACTTATCAGTATGTTTTGCATTCTTGTTCTCTGAGAGAGAACTTGACTGATGGTCATAGTGACCAATGGGGTCAGGAGGTTGTAACCTCCTTGGGCCAATCTTGGCCCTCTGTACAAAATGCATATAAGCTATTGGAGTCAGATAATAAAGAGCCTTCCATGTTTGACCCTGCTGCTGCTTGCTGTCCTCTGTGAGAGTCCACACGCATGTCGCAACGTGTTGTCCCTCTAAAGGCAGGGGTAACAAGTGGTGACCCCAGACGTGTGAGAACGGGGCCCCCTGTCACATTTGGTGACCCCGAGCATCTGAATGGACTCCTGATGTGGGAGAACAGGTCAGATCTGGTGACCTCCGACTGCGAGAGAAACTGCACGTCAGTAGACCTGTCTGCCCCAGTGAGAGACTGTAGCTGCTCTGCCTGAGGTATTGTGGTAAGAGATAATGATCTCTAAACCCTCCTCAGATGAGGAAACCCTCTTGGTGGACCTTTGCCTTGAGGTCCTGCGGAGAGAAGAAGTCTCCTTTCCTAGAGATGCTCTCCAGAAATTGTTCTATTATGCTAGAACTCATGGGTTTTTTTGCAGCCTTCAAGAAGTTTTTTCTACAGCAGAGTGGAAGTCTTTGGGCGACTATCTGCTCCAGGTTTTCTTTGCAGATCGCAGTGTGAAGCTTTTGGA
>VWZU01001786.1:1131-24142 GCA_013397095.1 Sterrhoptilus dennistouni
TTGCAGCCATGTCCATGGGCAAGGAGCAAGAAGTCTATTGCTGCTCTGTTCTGTAGTGTAGCCTTTCTGGTGGTCTCATCTTCAAGGAGGTCTTGGAGGATGGCAGAGGTTAATTTAGCTTGTTTTCCCAGCCAGCACTCTAGGTGGGAAAGCTCGCCTAGCACTTTCGCTGTGGCTACCCATGGCAAAAATATGGACATTAGTACTTGTTTTTGTCTCGACCAATCTGTAATTTGACTATCACAGTCATCTTTTAGGTTTTCCAATTGTCTGCATTTTCGGGTCTGATTGTTCTTTTTGTTGCGCCAATCTTGAACCATTGTGGTGTTTGGGGTCAAAATGGTTAACTTTCCTAGAGTGCAAGGACCTCCTTGAAGATGCGCAGGGATTCCTGCCCATACCCTGTCCCCACAAATTAGGAACACTCCCTTTGGTAGAATTCGGGGTTGGCGAGTGGACATGGATAGTGTGGGTGAGGTGTAACTTCTGGTGTGCTGTTTTTTCAGTAATGGGATGACTGTGAAAAAAAAATTATTGACAACATTGTTAATTAGGAGAAATAAATATTTTAATAATACTTGATTGGTGTAGCCATTAGTAATGCCAGAGATTGTGGTCTCTTTCAGACTTTAGATGCTTGAAATCCTATAGGAAGTGTTTTTTAAGTAGTAGTAAAATGGATACACCTTTTCTGCAAGACGTAAAAATATAACCTAAGCATTTCAAATAACCCTGTGACAGGGAAAAAATATCACCATGGCAATTGAAAACCAAACTATGAATATACAGAGTTCTTAGAAAAGAAATGTTGTATTAAATTCCCTCAAGACTAAACTTTGTTATTTATCTACAGCATAAGTGCTGCATACCTAGTAGTAGTTTCAGCTACCTAGCAGCACATCTGCCTCCTGCTTGTCAAACTGCAATCTGATGGAGATAATTATGTGAAATCTGTACTAATTGTGCCTGTTGACTGAGTGTAGCAACTCAGTCTGTTTGGTGCATATTTTATTTTTTTTTAGCCAAACAATTAGAATACCAATAGATATAGCTTCAATCACTGAAGTAAAATTGTTACATTTATAATAAAATTAGTGGTATTTTTGATGACACACACAATCTCAAAAGATAGATGATTCAGACCAGGGGATCCAAAATGTTTAGAAATTGAATTTCTAAATACTTAAGAAGTCATTAAAAAAACAGATTTGCTTTTATCCTATTTATTAGATTTATTAGGCAGGAAATGTGCTAGAATCAGGAAGGCAAGGACCTAGACATTATTTCCTGTAAATATAGGAAGGAAAACATGACACTTAAGTTGAATACATACAATCTCTAGTCCTTTCTTGGCCACATCTTACAGTAGAAACAAGACTTTAAAATAACTTTTATTTCTTAACCAGTAACAGATAAATTTATTTTGGGGCCTGCTCTTGGGAGTTTAAATATCCATAACATTATAATTAACCCAGGTGCTAAAGACAGTGATTTTGTGCCAGCAAAAGATAGCTGCTATCCAAAAACTTTTAAAATCTTCTAAAATGAGCCATTGAAAGCTTCAAGTATCTGCTGACTTAATGAAGTAAAACATTACATTTATATTTGAAAGTATTAATGAAAATTGGAATTGTTTGATGTTGTTCTGCTGGTTGTACAGTAAGGTTTCAATGCTTGACAGATCAAATGGTGAAAATCATGTCATGCGGAAGGGCTGTGTGTCATGATGTTAGCTGCTAGCTCAGAGAAGGCTGTTGTGCAAGGCAGTGTTTGGTTCTTGTTTGTTTTATGATAGGATGATTAACACAGCTCCCCACATGGAGAGAATTAATTTTGAAACAAGAGATGCTATGATAATGCTGTATGCTTGATGTGAGAGAGTGAAAACATGTCTTAAAAACATGTGGGCAAGCTTCCATATTTCTCTTCTGCTTCATAGTATTTTGAAGTGTGTGGAAAAGCCATGCTATGAAAAGCCATTGTCCACATAGAAGGAAGTGGAGTCCTGGAATGTTATTCGAATAAAGGGGGAGAGTCCACTGGAGCATACCCCATGAGTTTTCTCTCCAGGTTTTGGACGATGCAGGCTCCTTTTATCCTAAACTCCTGACCACATGTTGCCCTCTTCTTTCCTCATTGGCTGAGGTACTAGGAAGGTGCAAACTTTCCATACCATGTAATACTAATTCCCCCTTGAATATGTATTGTCATTTCCCCCTAAAGTTTGGAAGTTCAGGCTGTCTGGATTCTGTGGATCCATCAGCAATTCAGACTGTCTGGGTTCTGCAATAGACTTGTGCAGACCCATTTCTCCTGCTACCCTAAAAGGCAGAACTCCGAACTGTCTGGGTTCTCTAACAAACTTGTGCAGCTTGATGTTCACAGAGACATTGAGACTCATTTCTCCTAAAGATCCCCGCAGTCATTCTTCCAGAACCTGATTTGTTCTTTCAGACCTAGTTGTTCCTGAAGACATTAGGACCCATTTTTCTTATGCAGAAGTCACTGCTGTAGTTGTGCAGCTTTTCCTTCCTTCTTGGAGAGTATAATCAGACAACGATCTTCACATGGGCCTCAGGTTAATTATCATACTATTGTCTCACATGGCATGTTTGAAAGGATAACAGGAAAACTGCAAAATTTATAACTGAGGAAAAGTGATAAGTTCCTGCCTCCAGTGAGGTCCAGTGGAGTCTCCTATAAAAATGTTAAGACCTTATAAGGATATCTAAGCTGTCTTGCAGTTTGTATTCTCTGTGACATGCATCACAAATTCACCACAGCATCTTCTGTAGAACTCAGGAGTCTGTGGCTGGTGCTCTATCTTCTGGAAAAAAATCCAGGTTTTATTGCCTTGACATCGTAAATGGCTTTTGAAAATGGATAGTGTCAACATGGGTTTGATTTGTTTTGTTTTTTCCCAATAAAGTACCAGGGGCTTTCTGACTGGTTTAAGAGGGCCTCTTTAAAACAAATTTAGAAGATGGCTGAGCCTAATCCCAGATACAAAACACTAGGAGAACAAAAAAATTGTATGTGGTGTATGAGACACATGGGGCAAATGGAGGTTGCAGTCATTCAAATAAATGCATTTCTTTTAAATTGCTCATTTGAATCTACATGATGTTTAATGAAATGTTGGAATACTATATCCCATAACCAGAAAACATCATAGGAATTTTTAGTAATACCTCATTACACATCTTAATAGTATAATATTTTACCCAATTTATTGCAAAAACAAGGTACCAGCAAAGTAGGAAGTGTCAATGATTTAGTTTGGAGCACTGTCTAATACTGTAAAATGGATGCATCTTACTTTACTCAGAAGTGTGCTTAGCATACAAAGTATTCCTTCCCAGACATCAGACAGCAGTCTGTCACTGCTTTAAATTAAAATACATAAAGGAATGATATACAATGACAAATACAGTCATTTGTACAAGTACTAAGGAATCTGAACACATGTGCTTCTCCCCAAGTTATATGAAAATGCGAGAAGAGAGTAAGTTACGTAACAGCTGCTATAATTCAGAGTAAAGGAAAAGTCTCCTCAGGGGTGATGTTAGTGTCTACAAGAGTAAAAACAAGCTTAAAGATGATCTGGCTGAGTACTAAATCCCATCTTTAATTGTCTTTCTCAACAACATGGGTTCTGACCTCTTTTCCAAATAGGACAACCTGAATAATTCATACATGCATAGTTGATTTTAAAATTGAGGATTTTTTTTTTTCAGGAAAAAATAAAGACCTTAAAGATTAAATGGGATAAAAGGATCCATCCAGTCATGTATGTTGCATCCAGGCATGCTGAATATTCCTTTGGGAATATTTGTCCTCCTCTCACCTCAGCAATAATGAACCAAAAATAGTACTACTAGAACATACTGAACCTGGAAACACATTAATAAGAAGAAATGTTTACTTGAACAACTCTGTGTTGGCTTTGCATATTTTCTTAAAATGTCGCTGCAGTGGATAAGATGCCCTCAGCAAAGGGTCAAGACACAAGGGTAGGAATAGAGGCTTTTGAAGGGGATGCAGCTGATTTGCAGTACCTTCAGTTTGGAAAAGCACACTTAAGAATTAAGATATTTGATCTTAAGGTGAATTAAGCTTTACACTTACCTGTAATCATGCATTTCTAAAACTGCTGATTTAGCTTTTAATGCAATTAAAAAGCAGGAGTAATAACAGTCATGGGGAGATGAAGAGAAGAAAAACCCCATCATTTCTCTGTTTTGTTTAATTTTGTTTTTTTCAAATGTGAACCATGTTGCTAAGCATATGCTCCAGGCACCTTTAACAGGTACTACTTCTAAATATTTTATAAAGGACATTGCAGATTGCCTTCCTTCTGCATGGTACTTAGTGTGCTTGTTTTTTTCAATAATTGATTTTTAGTGAAGAGGAAAAAAATCAGCCATGGAAGTGAATCTCTGTGAGAAGCTGCTAGCAGCTTCCTCCATACCTGGTGGGAGCAGTTGCTGGCTGGCTCTTAGAATTGGCACACTCCTAAGCCAATTAGAAAAGCTGGAAACTCCTATCTGATAACATGTTTAAGAACAAAAAAACTGTGAGAAGTTCTCTTAAGGACAAAAAGACTGTGAGAAGTTGTCTTGCTCCCTGCTCTCTATGGAGAAGTGAAGGGGCTGGCTGGGCCCCCTTTCTCAGCTGGGCTGGGGCCCCTTCCCAATGGGGGCCGCTAGACCCCGTCCTGGCGGGGCTGCTGAGCTCCGCTGCCAGAGGCCATCCCAGAGCCGCCCTTCAGCCCGGGTGGTGCCACGTGGCTATGGTTGTTTTGGCATGGCGTGCAATGGACCTGATTTACTTAGCTGCCCTTAAGTAGCCATTTTGCAGACAGAAAGACTAAAGTGGCGGTAGCAGCTTTTCTTTTTTCAGCTTCCCGCATGAAGAAAAGGTGCAGAGTGGAGCCGGCAGATGCACGTCTTGTGCATTGCCAGTGGAGGCAAGGTGACCAATAGAGAGAAGAGCACAGTGAGTTAATTCCTTGATTGCAGAATCTGGACAAGATCGACTTTTCAGTGCTGCAGAGCTGTAGTGATGCACCCCACACACCCAGCAAGTGTTTTCTGTATAGGGAAAAATTTAAGACTCACCCCTTAAGGTAAAGAACCCAGAAACTTTGATACCGTCCTGGCAGTAATTGGCTCAGGGCCAAGAGATAAGCATCTGTTGGACCTCGTAACTGTTTTTCAAACCCTGTATCTCTCTCTATTGGCTGCAAGCCAAATTGTCCCTCCTAGAACATTCAGTATTTAGGAAGGGGCCCAAAGGAAGTAAAAGGATTTTTGGAGTGTTTTAGGAGGGTGTCAAGAGGTTTCTCAGACACCTGTGCATGGCTTATAGTTTGTTTTCTGTAAAATTTGTTGTTTTCTTATTTTTCTTTACTAAACCTTTTGCTTTACAAAACACCTCTGAAGAGCAGTCTCGCAAATAAATTTTAGCCACTTCTCTGCAAAGGCTGGACTCTCAGAGATTGATACATTAGTATGTAGTTTATAAGACTCTGGCCATGTGCTAACCTGTATCGCAGAGCTCTATAAAAACTGTTTCAATTGATAAAACTTGAGAACAAACCAACCTAGAAAAGTGAGAACAGTTGAGGAGAACAATATGGAGATACTGAGGTTGTTGTGAAAGAAGGAGAGGGTGGAGGAGGTGCTCCCAATGTCGGAGCTGAGATTCTTCTGCAGGCTATGGTGAGGACTATAATACAACAAACTTTCCCTGTAATTCACTAGGTGCATGAGGGGATCCAGCATTCACCTGCAGCCCATGAGAAAAACGCACTTGTACTAGAGCATGTGGATGCTGAAAAACTGTAATCTGGTGAGAGGCTTCAACAGAGGGAAGGAGAGAGAGAGAGAGAACCCTTGCTTTCAGAAATAGAGGAAGAGGACCCTTGCTTTCATACTAGAACAGCTCATCCTTAAAAACAGCACCCCGTTGTGGGAAGACTGCAAGCCAGGGGAGGGACTTTATGTTGCAAGCAGGTTCTGGATGGACTGTCAGCCGTGAAAATTAAAGTCACCTTGAGCAAGTTCACAAAGAACTGTTTCCCAAAGGAAAGACCCCATAGATTGTTGTGGTTTAGGGCAAATTTGGGAGGAAACCTCTGAATGTGGTTCCTCTGGAAAGCAAACCCAAATGGCCCCTCTCCCCAGCCAGTCTGGGAAAAGAACTTCCTCAGAGAAAAGTGGAAAAAACTGGTTATTTAACAGACCAAGTGCCCACAAGCATAAAGCATGAATAACATGAAACAACAAAACCGCCTGTTATTCCAAAGTGAGATGGCAGATTCAGAAAGCTCTTGCTGTGGGTTGTGGCTTGGCTCCCTCGGTCTCTTATCAGCTCCTCTGGCACTGGAAGATGCTGAGGTCCAGGCCCTGGTGGGCCACAGGTGCCAGCTCTCGGTGCTCCTCTGGATTTTTCAGTCCAGAGCAGGTTTAAACAGCTCCAAGAAAAAGGAAAAAAAAAAAAACAGTCCAGGGATCTTCTTCACCCTAGCTAGCTAAAACTAAGAGCAAAGCAGATCTCTGTGCCACAGCCAAACACAATGGAGCAGGAATGCAGAGGAGTGAACGCTGTTTCCTCAAAACAAACTGTGCGCTTCTTCTTTCCCTGCTTTGCCCTCCAAATCAGTCTTAAAGGTGCAAAACACAACATAGAGCACAAACAGAACAGACGATTGGGGATACAAGCATCATAAAGTCACCCTAGGACGCATAGCAAAAGAGACTCCTTAAGTGAACTGAAGAAAAATTTTATAAGTGGCAAACTGATTAAAAATCCCATATTTGTCTCCCTGCACTTTCAGTGGGAAAGAAAGAAAGGCTAGGGTGGGGCAGAAAGGTGTCCTAAAAGTTTATTTTAGTTCTCATTGTCCTCTTTTAATTTTGTTAATAAATATTTTTATCTTTATACCTTTTAAAGTTTTGGCCAGCATCAACCCATCATACTTAGATTCTAAATTATCTCACAATAAATCACTTATTATGTATCTGAATTTGGAGATTTTTAATTCCTGTCAGAACTGAATTCAACTATATTCTGTTACGATAGTCATAACCAAAATTTCTGAAGGCAAAATTGATGCTTTTGACTATATGTACCCTAAACAATAAAAAAGACATACTATATGAATGTGAGAGTAGAATTGTATTTCACTAGTGCTATGAGCTAAGCCTTCCTGTACACAGATAAGAAAAGAATAGGATAACTGAGAGTTTAATCCTTACTTTACTGAGCACACAGCTAAGTACACACTTGCCTTTGTTTTTCTCCGGTAAATACTTCTCAGTGGATGTAGGCTTTCAAATCGTTTTTTCATACAGGAGAACTATGTAATTTCTCCATTCATCAGAGACTGTCAAGCCTAGTGACAGATGTGCAAGAAACCTTGTTTCTCTGATTTTGAGCTCTTACTTCACATATCTGCACATAAGTAGTGGGTAATGTAAGGTCATCTTGCGTATTTGTTGAAAATAGTAAGAGGGTTTCAATATGATTTACTACTTTTGTTTTCCTGTAATGGATTCAAGTTGATTTCCTTTACTCTTCAGGCACTTGAAATATTTTTCTTGCATCACCATATAAAGCATGGTGATTCTTGGTCTCAGCTACAGATACATTTTGTGTACTTTAGGTTATGTGTTCACTATCTTAGCAGTATTTAGAGGCATTTTGAATACATATAACCATGTAAATATATATTAGAAGTCTGAAGAAAAAGTTTTGAAGCCATTAGTGTTACTTTTGTAGATAAATACTTAAGGATTCTTAAATTTGGGATTGTTTGACTCACATGTTGAGCCATTAAATCCTTGTATAAAATGTGATATGAACATTTTCTTGATTATGGATTATTTTATCACAGAATTTAGCAGTAAACACATTTATTCTTATTGAAAGTGGAAGAGAACCAGTAAGTTAAGCAATGGGAAGACTGGCTGATCCTCCGCTTTGGAAGCACGCAACAAAATAATGAAAGAACAAACCCCTCCAGGTGCAGAATTTCTGTCATGTAATCAAATTCTGAGATGTTGGTCCATGATTTCCTTCTGAAAGAGTTAAAGCCTCTAGCACAGTTTTGGTTGCTGAGATAAAGCCTGCAAGTCTGTAAATTCTAGTGGAACTATTGTAAAAACTAGGCTATCTGCAGGCATGGCTTTGTGTTTTTTATCACGTTCTTAAACCATGTGAGCACATCAGCAGGGACAGGTTCCTCCATTTTCTCCAGTCTTTTGTATTTCTCCTAATACTATTGAATAATGGTTTTGGTTTTTTGTGGGGTTTTTTGGTATTTTTGAGTACCAGAGGCTGGATAAAATCTTTACCGAGTTGCCAGTTGAAGGCAACTTAAAAAAAAAAAATCATTATTTGAGCTTAACATTCAAGGTAAATGGAGACTAGAACTAGACTAGAACATGTTGAATTGAAACCAAGGAGCTTGTGGGCTTGTAGTGGTTTAAAATCACTAGGAATTAAAGACCAAACAAACCACTTCTTTTCCCTCTAACCTCTATGGTGAGAGAGGGACAAAAGCAGAGACTGTGGGTTGAGATTGCACTTTACTGGAAACAAACAGCAATGGGAGAAGAAACAAACAATAACAGCAACAACATTAATAACTATATAATATATAAAAATAAATATAATATATATTATATTATTATAAATATTATTATTTTTAAGCTAATAGGTTAAGTTTAGTATTATTTTGGGAATTAGAATTTAAAAAAAGAGATGAAGAAACAATTAAAAAGATGATGATTCAAAGATTTTGCAGGAAAATGGGACTGATTCATACCTTTACAGTACAGACTGCCAAAACTATGAACTGTGGAACTGATTATTTGTATTCTCTTTTACTTTGTATTTATACTCTGTTATACTTTTTTAGTGAGATATTGCCATACTGACTTGGAAATTTTCTTCAGTCCTGTGGGTTTATTCTTTCTTGTGATTTTGGGGTGATTTTACTTGGATTTTTTCTTTTTCTCCTGACTGATTTTTTGTCTTTATGAGAAGTTCCACTTGGAATGGGATGGCTTCTTTGGAGAAGGAAGAAAGGCAGCTACACCTCTCCAAATTTCTTGCTCATTAGAGTTTGTCTTACTAACTTAAAAAAAATATTAAAAGCTTTATTTTAAGCAGTATTCTAATGCTATAAGATGCTTTCTTCTGACCATCTCAACTCATTTTATTTACTTTGATTTTGCTCTCTAGGTTTTGTGCTTATTTTGCACTGTTTTTCACCTCTTCAGTGAGAGACCTACGTTCACAGAACTTGAGAATGCTTTTTGTCACATTAATTACAGCAATTATAATAAAGTACTATCTTACACCCTATTTTATGTTTCCTTCCATAAAAGTTTGTGCGTGTTTAAGTATTTTCAACCATTGAAACTGTTTTGTTTAAACTTGCATTTAAAAATGCATTGTTTATTTTACACTGCAGTGTTTTACCCTCTGTGTTATGCATACACCATAACCTGCCTGGCCACAAGCAGCACTACTCTGCTCAGCTTTGAGAGCATTGTTACAGGACTCCACTTTCTGCAGAAGGACATCTATTCTGCACAATGCACAAAAATCCATCTTAAGCAATGTACAATGTTTTAAACTTCTGGTATGTTGTTCATCCATGCAAAACTGTGGGATCTCTCTTCATCTTAATATTTTTGATAAATGTGAAAATGTACACAGAGATTTTTTTATTTATCACCAAAAATATTAAACTTTATTAATAACTTTTAATAATTTGTTTTCAAAGTTTATAATATTCTTATTTTTCCACCATCTCTTTAATTACACTGTTCCATCTATAAAGTATGTACTAATTCTACTCAAAAAATATTGAGAGTTTTTTCTGAGGATACTTATTCTTCAGTACACTCAGATACAATTCATAGCAGAATATTATCCTCCCCAAATATATCTGGCATTAATTCAGCTTTTTAATCAGTTTTACTGAAGCAGTTTTCCCATGGAAATACTGTAAGCTTTATCCAAGTAATTATTCTGAGTACCTTCTGCCTACCTGCAATTCTCCACTCAAGTTTTGCCGGCATTCACATTTTCAGCTGAATATAATCAACCTTACTGGAATCGAATAACAGGATCAAGAGTTTGGCATTTGATATAAACCTCAACTAGGTCTGTCCCTGTAAATGAAATCTGGGGAGGGGTTTGAGGAGAGGAAGGAGGGTTAGGGGTATTATTTTCAGATCTGACTGGAAATATATAGAGCAGTATTGGTTATGACTGAAAGTACAATGATCAAAATAAGCAACTTCTTTTTTTGTAAGTAGATAAATGCCTAAGCACTCTTCAGGGCAAGACCTCAAGCAGCACAATGAACATGATGTGTACCTAGTTAACCATCCGTTCCTAAATTTGGATCAGTTTTTGGAAGTGAAATACAAATTGAAGTAATTTGCAAGTTGCTTGTTTTGTCATCCAGTTCTCTTACAGAACTAAATTCCAGATAGATTTGCACTCAAGTCTGACGAATATTGTGTTTTAAGCTCTGATTTGCTCTGTTCAATGCATTATCCTATTTACCAAATGCAGAGCTTCCAGAGATTTTCTATATTGTTCTGAAAAGATATATGCAGAAAGCTGTGCAAAACCAGAACGTTGTCTTTATATTCCTATTGACTTTTTTGTTAAGTGCATAAAATAACACAGCTTGGTAATATACTTTTTCTTTTGTCTTACCTGATTATCTTCATTGTTGCATCAGTTATAATCAGAATTAGGTCACCCACTTCTAACTTTTTGACTTCTAATCCGATCAACCATGACAGAATACAGAATGTGAATAAAGACATTTCACAACTGATCTTTCCCATAAAGGAGCTGTTTGCTATCAGACCTTTAATCTTCTAAGGTGAAAAGGAAATGAAGCCACTTTGATATACAAATCAAGGAAACCCCTACCATCCTGAATTTTATGTCTTTGGGGGCTGTCCACTCGATTTATTTCCTCTTTTGCTTGGCTACCAAATAAATACTAAAACCTAGGTCAAAATCCTTGATGTCTATTAATTTTATGCTTGGTGCATTTAAGCCCTATCTTGGTCTATTAAAAGGCAATATTGTGCATTCTTCCTTTTCTGTGACCTCATTATGTTGCTAAATCAACTCAATTCTACATGTGCCAGTCTCCTGAGACTGCTGTGAGAAAGCATTTTCTGAAGATTTCTGAGAATGAAGCCTGGGTAGTAGACTGCTTCAATGAGGATATTAAGCCCTCCAGAGATTTAATGTGTTGTGGGGTTCAGGGGAGAAAATAGAATGTTCTTTTGGTTTTCTAATGCTTTCTGGAAGATACGTTTACAGCAGCTTTTTAGATCTTCCAGACTAGTCAGCAGCCTTCTGAAACCATCTAACTCCCATGTTCAATTAAAGACAAAAATATTTTACTTTATTTGCATGGAAGTATTATTGATTAGCCAGGCACCAATTTTATTTGGTTAAAATTAGACTTTATTTTGTGTAAGACAAGATATTCATGGAGATAATCTTTATAAAAGGTGTTGAAATATTCAAAGCTATTTACTTTCTTTGATTATACTTTTTATGGTAAGTAGACCCCCTTGGCAAAAAGCACCACTCTACACCTTTGAACGGTTTTTTCGTTACAGTTGTATTTCTCCCACTTTTTCAATAAAGATCCAAAGTATTGGTTGTTTTCAAACAACTTAAAAATGCTTAAAATATATCTCACTAACATGGATATTGTCAGGAAAGTGTATTATTTTGTTTGTTAGAGTGATCATGAGGTAGTCATATGTTTTGCACAAAATGAACAGTATTCTTTAGTATTTTAAATTCTGTGTGTCCTGCTTTACTACGTGGTACTAAAAGAAACATTTTGTATTTAACTTCATTACAGTTTTTGGAGACAAAAAATAAAGCATTTTTTCTTTACATTTTATGCTTTCTAAAATGCATATACTAAAATCTGTTTCATTAAAAGTAATTTTCTTTTGGAGATGATGAGAGAATGAAGTCTTAAAGCAGTTCTCGAACAGCTCTAAGGAAAGAATAGAATTGTAGCCCTTATTAGAAAATTCCATCCAAGCTTGCCCCGGCCCAGGTGCAGAATCCGGCATTTTCCCTTGTTAAACTTCATGCAATTGGTGATTGCTGATCTCTGTTCAAGTCTCTGCAAGGCTTCTCTACCTTCAAGGGAGTCAACAGCTCTTTCCAACTCATTGGCGAACTTAGTATCCCTTTAATTCCTCTGCCCAAGTCCTTTACCAAGATGTTGAAGATCACAGAGCCAAAGATGGAGCCATGTGGAACCCTTCTATTGACATTCACCAGCCTGATGTCACCCTATTCAGTATAGGTCCTTGTGCCCAATCTGTGAGCCTGTGACCCATTGCATGGTGAGTTTATCCACCTGTGGAATGGGCATTTTGTCCAGAAGGATACTGTGAGAGACAGTGACAAAAGCTTTACTGAAATAAGAAAAGACTACAGTATAGGCTTCCCTTGATGAACCAGGTGGGTTACTTTGTCATAAAAAGAAATTAAGTGTGTCATGCAGGACGTTCCGCTCATGAGAAGCCATGTTGCCTGTGACTGATGACTGCGTTGTCCTTCAGGTGTTTTTTAATACCTCCCTGAATAATTTTCTCCATAATTTTACCAGTGACTGAAGGGAGACTGACAGGCCGGTAATTTCCAGGGTCATTTTTCTTGCCTTTGAAAATTGGGACAACATTCTGGTCAACTTGGACCTCTCTTGATTCCCAAGATGGCTCAGAAATCATTGAGAGAGGCTTCACAATGACATCAGCTGGTCCTGACTATTCTCAGATGAATCCCATTAGGCGCCATATGTGTATAGGGATCCAGCTGGAGCAGATCCTGTGCAAGTTCAGGGTCAGCTGGGAGTTTATCATTCTCACAGCTATGGTCCTCCAGCTCAGGGCACTGGGACTGCCTTAGCATATAATTGGTGTTGAAGACAGAGGCAAAAAAAGATTAAACATCTCTGCCTTGTCTGTGTCAATAAGAACATGTCTATACTTCTAAATTTTATTTCTCTAATCCTGTCAGTTAATGATATAATTTCTATCAGGGTAACAATTTTTAAATTAATAGACTTTACTTCAGTTTTTCATCTTAATTATCCTGATAGACACCACATGGGAACAAGGTCAACTCTCGGGTTTAATCTGTTTTTTTCTCACCCGAGATTCCAANGGCAATATTGTGCATTCTTCCTTTTCTGTGACCTCATTATGTTGCTAAATCAACTCAATTCTACATGTGCCAGTCTCCTGAGACTGCTGTGAGAAAGCATTTTCTGAAGATTTCTGAGAATGAAGCCTGGGTAGTAGACTGCTTCAATGAGGATATTAAGCCCTCCAGAGATTTAATGTGTTGTGGGGTTCAGGGGAGAAAATAGAATGTTCTTTTGGTTTTCTAATGCTTTCTGGAAGATACGTTTACAGCAGCTTTTTAGATCTTCCAGACTAGTCAGCAGCCTTCTGAAACCATCTAACTCCCATGTTCAATTAAAGACAAAAATATTTTACTTTATTTGCATGGAAGTATTATTGATTAGCCAGGCACCAATTTTATTTGGTTAAAATTAGACTTTATTTTGTGTAAGACAAGATATTCATGGAGATAATCTTTATAAAAGGTGTTGAAATATTCAAAGCTATTTACTTTCTTTGATTATACTTTTTATGGTAAGTAGACCCCCTTGGCAAAAAGCACCACTCTACACCTTTGAACGGTTTTTTCGTTACAGTTGTATTTCTCCCACTTTTTCAATAAAGATCCAAAGTATTGGTTGTTTTCAAACAACTTAAAAATGCTTAAAATATATCTCACTAACATGGATATTGTCAGGAAAGTGTATTATTTTGTTTGTTAGAGTGATCATGAGGTAGTCATATGTTTTGCACAAAATGAACAGTATTCTTTAGTATTTTAAATTCTGTGTGTCCTGCTTTACTACGTGGTACTAAAAGAAACATTTTGTATTTAACTTCATTACAGTTTTTGGAGACAAAAAATAAAGCATTTTTTCTTTACATTTTATGCTTTCTAAAATGCATATACTAAAATCTGTTTCATTAAAAGTAATTTTCTTTTGGAGATGATGAGAGAATGAAGTCTTAAAGCAGTTCTCGAACAGCTCTAAGGAAAGAATAGAATTGTAGCCCTTATTAGAAAATTCCATCCAAGCTTGCCCCGGCCCAGGTGCAGAATCCGGCATTTTCCCTTGTTAAACTTCATGCAATTGGTGATTGCTGATCTCTGTTCAAGTCTCTGCAAGGCTTCTCTACCTTCAAGGGAGTCAACAGCTCTTTCCAACTCATTGGCGAACTTAGTATCCCTTTAATTCCTCTGCCCAAGTCCTTTACCAAGATGTTGAAGATCACAGAGCCAAAGATGGAGCCATGTGGAACCCTTCTATTGACATTCACCAGCCTGATGTCACCCTATTCAGTATAGGTCCTTCTGCCCGATCTGTGAGCCTGTGACCCATTGCATGGTGAGTTTATCCACCTGTGGAATGGGCATTTTGTCCAGAAGGATACTGTGAGAGACAGTGACAAAAGCTTTACTGAAATAAGAAAAGACTACAGTATAGGCTTCCCTTGATGAACCAGGTGGGTTACTTTGTCATAAAAAGAAATTAAGTGTGTCATGCAGGACGTTCCGCTCATGAGAAGCCATGTTGCCTGTGACTGATGACTGCGTTGTCCTTCAGGTGTTTTTTAATACCTCCCTGAATAATTTTCTCCATAATTTTACCAGTGACTGAAGGGAGACTGACAGGCCGGTAATTTCCAGGGTCATTTTTCTTGCCTTTGAAAATTGGGACAACATTCTGGTCAACTTGGACCTCTCTTGATTCCCAAGATGGCTCAGAAATCATTGAGAGAGGCTTCACAATGACATCAGCTGGTCCTGACTATTCTCAGATGAATCCCATTAGGCGCCATATGTGTATAGGGATCCAGCTGGAGCAGATCCTGTGCAAGTTCAGGGTCAGCTGGGAGTTTATCATTCTCACAGCCATGGTCCTCCAGCTCAGGGCACTGGGACTGCCTTAGCATATAATTGGTGTTGAAGACAGAGGCAAAAAAAGATTAAACATCTCTGCCTTGTCTGTGTCAATAAGAACATGTCTATACTTCTAAATTTTATTTCTCTAATCCTGTCAGTTAATGATATAATTTCTATCAGGGTAACAATTTTTAAATTAATAGACTTTACTTCAGTTTTTCATCTTAATTATCCTGATAGACACCACATGGGAACAAGGTCAACTCTCGGGTTTAATCTGTTTTTTTCTCACCCGAGATTCCAAGGCTGGTCGTTCATGTGGGCATGAAGGGAGTGATTTTCCTTCTTGACCTCTGAAGGATTTAGGGTCTGCTGTCTGACTCTGTCTCTGTGTCTGTGCTGAGCTCGGTGCTCGGTGTTCGGCGCGAGAATGATGAGGAGTCTCAAGGTCTTGGTTTTCTGGTTTCTCGCATTGTTTATTAGTTCTTATCTTGCAATTCTCTTTGTGTCCAGCCAAGATGTTCACAGCAGCCTGGACACGAGGTGACTCCCCCCGTGTGATGGGAGGTCGCTACCTCTTATACAGATAACTACGTACCCATTGTTTACAATTGTGTGCCAATGTCTATCACCTATACTAACAGGGTCATGTCTACTTTGTTCCAATCCACTGAAACTACTTTGTGCCCACGTCACTGCAGAAGATGGATGCCAAGGGAGAAGAAGAAGAACCCAGGGTTCCACCCAGATTCCTCCATCTTGTCCCTTTGCATCTACATTCTAAAAACCCAAAACTACAAAATTTTCTGCATGGTGGTAACTACACTACTCTCTGTTACACCTTTGTGACTTGCAATTCTTCTCTCTGTTAGATGTTTTTCACATGGACCAAAATCAAAGACTGTGTCTTCCTGGGCTCTGTGCCAGGCAAAACTCCCCTGCACAGACCCCAGACCCTCTTTCTCAGGTCCCAGGCCTCTCTACTGAGGTCTGTGACTTCCCAGGGCGCCCAGAGGGATGCCCTGGACTCCAACAGTCAACCTTATGCTATATTTAGAAGGAGGGTTTGGGGCAGCTTGCAAGTGATTCTTTAATTCTGGCTGTTGAATTTCCTGCTGCTTCCACAAGGAGTTAGGTCTTTGCTTCACTGGCCTGAATTAGAGTTAATTGAAGGTAGCAATGTAATTTCATGTAATTTCTCAACCGCCTCCATGAAGGTACCGTAGTAGGTATGTGCTTGGAGGTTTTCTTGTTTGTTTGTTGTTTACTCCTTATTTGTTGTAGTTACGAAAAAAATAAGACCATGACTGTTGGAAAAAGATTTGCAGTCCAAGTTGCAAAACAAGAGAATCCTGTTTGTAAACATAACTTAAATGGGAGAAATGTCTTCTGCATTCTTTAATTCTTAGATTTTGTTGCACTATTGGTTTGTTTCCCTGGTGCAGTTGAAATGCCTAGGTGAAGATGATGTCTCTAGAGAGTATGAAATAGAGTTCTAAATTAATGGAGATATCAAATGTGAACCCAAACACAAATATAAAACTCAGAAACTTAAACCCAGGAAAACAGTTATTCCTGAGTTTTCTTTTCTAGTAGAGTTCTCTAGGAATCACTTTCAACCATAGCTGGTAATTTTAGTAGTGACCTGGAAGTAATGTCCAGAGGTCATAAGTACTGAATATCTCACGAAATGGAGTTTTGGCCAACAATAAGCATTTCAGAGCAGAAGTTGGAGTCTTTTCCTGGGAAACAGTGTCTTGGGAGTTTTTGCTTTTGCATGGGGCAACTGTTTATAAGTAAAAATTATTGTCCATGAAAGGCCTGTAGCCAAAACAGCTAATGGACTTCAAAGCTTTTGTCTTTGTGGCTGTTACAGTGCTATTGAAAAGTTGAGTGCTGCTGTCTTGTCAACTCAAAGAAAAAAAGCTGAAATAAGATACAGTTCCATTAAGCCTCCCTTATAGTGCTATACTGAAGTTCTTTCTAAATAGTTTATCAGAAAAATAAATTTAAAAATGAGGTGATCTCGTATAAAGATTTATGGACTATTAAAGTAATAGCTTTCTTCTAATGTAATGGATAAGGTATTGTCAAATAAAGATTAGAAACTGAAGCTTACAGAAAATGTTGGTCCTGTTTACAAGATCTATGGGGAAAAATTCACCGTATCTGAAAACTATTACACCAGGTTGCAGTGTTTTAAATCATCAACTGAACTAATAATATATTTCTAAAGGTCCTGTCATATGTGTTTTCCTTGAGAACTTTCAGATAATTCTATCAGTTCCTTTGTCTTTCCCCAGCTCTGCTTCTGGATTGAAAGGTGTTTCTAGCATTTATAATTAATTCTATATGGTCATCTTTTTACTATACTTAAAACTGCAAAAGGTTGAAGTGAAATTATGGCATTTAATACAAGCAATCTTCAAAGGCATGATTGATTTATAAAGGTGAGGCACAATGCCATCATCAGTGTTATTTGTGTAGAGGGATGACATTGAAAAATACTATCACGATGACTTACTATCCTTTGGTTTGTAACTACTGGTCAGCCTTGAAGTTACACTCATCCAAATCGCTGCATTTAAAACTTTCCTTAGGAGTAATATTGAACCTAATGATCTGTGGTTGCATTTGATCATCTTAAATGCCTTTTCCAACATAAAGTAAAAGGCAGTTAAGATGATCTCAAAAAATGCACTTAAAATTTTGGATTCCAAAACTTTCATGACATGCTGTTAGTGTTGAAAAGAAAAAAGGTTCAGCCATGTAAGTTTTTTTTCAGCCACATTTATAATGTGTCTCTTGTTTTCTTTTTCTTCTCAAGAAAATGATTGATTCATTTTTTCCAATCATAATAAGACTTTTTAAGAGTGCTAGTATAATAACAATACTGCTGTGGTATTTTTTTTTCTCTGTAGGAATATAAAAGGAAGATAGTGTTTATCCAGTTTGATTCTACATTTTATATAAAACAGAGAAGTATAGATGACTTACTCAAATGTAGGTCTAATACACAAAAACGAATACCCTTTATATGTGGGGAAATAGATAAGAAAACTTCTGCTGTTACTGAAATAAGTTGTTATTATTCCTTATTAGGTATCTCTTGGTTATGATTTTTCAGAATTTGACTATCTGTCTTGGTTTGAAAAGACAGGTATCTTCCAGGGAAAACTGGAATCTTCCTTGGAATGGAAAATGTAAACCCCCTCTCTCTAAACTACCATAATTTTGCAATTAAGGGCTTTCAGGCAAAGATATGGGAATAGGAATAACAGTTCTTTACTAGGAATATTAAGAATACAAATGTAGAATACAAAAAAACCAAGCAAACAAACAAAAATCCTAGAAACCCTGACAGAATCAGAAATATGACCTGACACCCTGTTGGTCAGGGTGTTGGAAGCAGTCCGAAGTAAGTCCTCCTGGAGTGGCAGATGTGGTTCTCTTGGAGTAGAGATGGTCCTGTAGAAAAGGGTCCAGTGATGTCAAGATGGGTCCAGTCTACCTCTGAGAATGCAGTGGACAACCAGGATACCTGGTTCTGGGCCTCAGTTTTTATCTAGTAGGAATGGTTGGCTCCCCCCACTGGGTGGAGCATCTCACAATGGGATGATGTAATATTTTCAGTCATGTGGTGAGCCTTAATGGCGCATTAACAGAAAATATCCCCATGGAGGGTGGATTTTCGTGGAAGAGATAAGGAACAATGTTCCACCTGGTTTTAACAGCCGGCCTAATATCAGAAGGCATCTGCCCCCTCCCCCCTGGAGTTATGAGGAATGGGTCATGCAAGAAATAAAGAAAACATCTCCCTAACTGGTTTCAACAGAGGAAAAAATAGAATGAACATTTTTTGGTAACATAACCCAAGACATTATCCTACATTGAATTTTTGTTTGTAGAATGCAGCTGCCACTCAGAGTAAGCTTATTCTTTAACAGTACCTGTTACATCCACTGAGTATCGAAAACTATGTGATCTTCAAAACTGCAGTTTCACAACTGACACTGTAAAAATCCTTTCACGTTTAAATGTAATTAAAAATGCTGCAAGCTTTTCTTCATAATTTATGTGAATGAAAACTTAAATTGTAATGATGCCATTGACAGAACCATTTGAGATTTATCAGGTTCTCAGTCTGGTTAATGTGTTTTATGAATGACATTTAATTTTAATTAATGATGTATAGTATGTAAAGGCAAAGGCTTTACGCAAGTTTTTTACAATTAGGAAGGTATTTTTTTTCAATCAGACTTGTGATCACATGAATGTAGAAGCCCAGAAGAAAAGGGGCTAATGTATAATGGCTTAAATACCAATAGTCAGATGAATGTGGAGCCAATCAAGGATTGTTGCTAAGAACAAGCTGTGAAAAGAACAGGATGTAGCTGCTGAAGGGGGCCATACAGAGGTAGTCTATCTCTGGGACAAATGTCCCAGAGATAAGCCCAACAGAGTAAGGAACAAGAATGAGGTTTGGATATGGGTGTGGTCTGTTCACCAAAAGTCGATGCAGTAGGGAAGGATTAAGATCACCAAAGACCCTTGAAGCCCTCCAAGCCCTTTCCAAAAGAGTCTGGAAGAACAAACTGCACTTGATAACTACTTTGCACAGAAAGTGAGAAATTTAGTTCCAGGGCGGGGGGAAAACTTAGCTATCAAATGGGACCCTGTGCAGTGCTCCTAGGACCCTGGACACCCCATCAGTTGAATCAGCACTGGAGCCAGGATTGGTAATCTTTCAATTCTCCTTTCTTTTTCCCTCTCCCTCTCTTTAAACTTTCTCTCTTCTTTCATCCTACTTCTTATTCAAAGTCCACTGCTACAAGTTTATACTGGGAGATAAGGGACTAACGTAATGATTTCAGTGCCAAGTGTGTAATTCACTAATAGAACTTTGTAAGATTTTGAAGTCCCTCTGAGTTTTGCTGTTCCCTTTCAGCCATGAGCATCTGTGCATTTGTGAGTTCCCTTCCCTTTAGGGGTGGGGTGTCACAATGAGTAGTTTAGTAAGACTTGCATGTTGTTGATACAGATTGTGGATATTATTATACAGCATATCTCTAAAGCTGATATTATCAATTTGACTTATATAGAAACTGCTCTTTTTTTATGCTAAGATTTATGCTGGATTAAATGGGGAATAGTTACTGGGCTGTTCTTTATGAGGTTAGGACTGATCCAGAGTTGCTTCCAGTGTTGAGTTAACAATCAGTATGGACTAGCTTTCCTCAAACTTTCTCGTCTAAAATTAGGAGCAAAGGAAAGACAATTTTTTTTTTCCTTAATACTACCAAAATTACCACCTGAGCTTGTATTTCACAGAATGAGGCATAGCAAAATTTTTCCTTTATGTTTCTAATGGACAAAACCTGAGGGCCTCTGAGAGGTTGGAGTCTTTTAGATTGGCATAATATTGAGCATGCATTAAACTGTGCATACTAATTTCAAAAACCAGAAAAGCTTATCATATTCTAGCTCAATCCTTCCTGCCTGGCCTATCTGACATATATCAGCTATGTGACATAATACAACTTTATGTTCTGGCTTTGAGCCATGTAGAGATTTGCCTCTGTAACAGGAATCCCCTTGGAAAGAAGACATTCCCCTTGGAAAGAAGAGCTAAAAAAAAAAAAAAGGCGTGATCTAATTAAACCATAAACATTAATCACCTTTTTCACCAACATGAGAAATTTTTACACTCATGCTATAATAATTTCTATGCTCATGCTAGCTGTCAGAGGAATATTTTGTAGGGAAAGAACAAATAAATGGAGTTGTAATAGAAAAACAAGTCTACGGGGTTTTTTTCTGCTAGTTGTATACATGTCTAGTACTGCAGATTAAAAGATCCCTGAACAAGTAGGGACTGTGTAACAAAATTCTAGTTGGAAAGACAGAGTCTAGAAAGCGGTTTTATGAAAAAGAGAGGAAGGAATGAAAATAATTTCAGTAAATCAATTTAGTGACCCAATTGATTATGTCAGCCAGATGCTATTCATCTGGGTAAGCATTTGCATGCAACAGCAAGTGCCATCAGAACTAGTATATCACAGAACTGGACTCTGACATGGTAGCAGAGTATGAATTAACTTTTCGAAATTTTAAGGTGGCTCATACCAACTAGCATAACAGCAAATCTTCTATGAGATTACTTTGCTGTGACTCACTTTCTCCAAGCAGAAGCAGCATGGTATTAAGGAATCTGTTCAAAATGACACAGAACAATATAGAGTAAAACAGAGCAAAAGGGAATAATTTTATTTTTAATTGAGGCATTACCTCAATTAGGCATTACCTCAATAAAAGAATTATATTCTATTTTTTATATGTATCACTTAAATTGGGGTTAAAATTAAATGCCAGTATGTGTTATTTGCATTATATTAAATTTCTTTGGTTAACAGTAATTCATCTTGCTACATGTACTGACTCCAGTATAGATGAAAGAAACATTTCTCTTTGGCAACAGTAGGAATTGTGCAGTGGGGTCCATAGTTACTGGCAGCCTATCCCTGTTTAAGAAATCGATCATTAGAGCCATCCAAAGCAATTACAAAGTATATGTCTTTATATATTATTCTATATTACCCATTGCTGTGTGTAACTACTGTAGATTTTTGTCTAATAAACATGTCTACTTAAGAAGAACTATAAAGGAGACTCCATGGAAATCTTCAAAGTAGCACAACAGACGCATGTGGCGTTGCTCTGCTCTGGGCAAGGCATCGTCAAGGGTGCCAACCCAGTGCCCATTGCATTCTCTGCTGGCATACAGCGTCCTTTTATTAAGAAGCAGAGTTATTTCTGCAAATACTTATTTAAAGACCTATGGCACCTTCTGGGGCAACAGAATCTTATCTGGTACTAAGTATCTACCTTCAGGTAGTACTAAATATTTAATTTGTCTGACCAAGAGCACTTGTGCTGTGCTGCAGAACTGGAAAGAATTCTCCTCAGTCTAATGAAGTTTTGCATTTCTTGATATGAGAAACACATAGAACAAAAGTATGTTCTGTGAACTCGATGGAGGTTTTTAAAGGAAAGGCCCTTTCAAACTTAGCTATTATAGTTAAATATGGGGGCTATCCTGCTAATCAAAGGATCTTTTTGTAGACTCTGATGTTGAGGACCATATATAGGGCAGGCATCTGGGTGTGCAACTGCAGGACAGCTGAGATTGAGCTCAGGCTGTCAGGATCCCAAGACTAGAGGTGGTGAACTGATGACCCTTTCCATAACAAAGGGTCTGGGGGACTTGTGACTCCGGGCAGATGACACTGGGGGGACTCTCACAAACAAGGAAGAAACCGATGGCCCTGGTCCCAGACTTTTGAATGCTTAGATAGTGAGGGTATAAAACCTCAGGGTTTCCTTTTCTCCTCCTCAGAGACACCCAGCTCAATCTTAGTTTGTTGCAATGCAGTTAAATTATTTTAAGGAGCCAGACCTCTGAGACTGCTGTGGGAAACCTGGTGTTGAGCTGGTAAGTAAACCATGTTCTGACCGTGTGAGTGTGGGATGTGCAGGCGAGGGGCACCCATCAGCTCACTGGAGCCCACTGGGAATGGGCCTTTGACACTTAAGGACAAGAAAATTCCAGCTAACTCTCATCTCACCCTGACACAGTGCCAAGAGTGGCTGCTCTTGGACTGCTTGCCATCTGAGTAGCAGTGCAGAGCAAAGCTGCTTTCTACAGCTCCAGTATAACGATAGTGTCGAGGTTCGAAGTAGGAGTCAGAGAAGGCTGCCTCAAAGGTGATGTTCCAAGAGAGAGCACGAGGGGTCCCGCGTGCTTAACATTTAAACCGGAGGGCAGAGGAGGTGGGGCAGGTAGGTGCTTGGCCCCAGGTTAACACAGGGCTGGGTCAGGAGAGGGGACAAAGGGACAGGGGAGGGGAAACCTGAGGTAAAAACCAAAATAAACAAGACA